>VWZX01010561.1:79845-110210 GCA_013399015.1 Galbula dea | reverse complement strand
CAGGGCTCTGAGGCTCCTGAGCGCAGTCTCTAACAGTATAGACAGAGACAAAGAAGGCATCCAGTAACTCCACCTTCTTTGTATCTTCTGTCACCAAGGCACCCACCTCATTCAGCAGGTGGCCTACATTGCCTCTAGTATTCGTTTTTTGGGCAATGTATTTGAAGAAGCCCTTCCTATTGTCCTTGACCTGCCTTGCAAGTTTGAATTCCAGAGAGGCCTTAGCTTTCCTGGTTGCTTCCGTACAACCTCTGGCTACAGTCTTGTACTCTTCCCATGTGGCCAGCCCCTCCTTCCATGACCTGGTCCTGTCCTGCTCCTGACGCAGGGTTCTCCTTATAGAGTCACAGAATCATGGAATCGTTTAGGTTGGAAAAGACCCTTAAGATCATCAAGTCCAACCATTAACCCAGAACTGCCAAGTCACTGTTAAATCATGTTCCTCAGAAGCACATCTCCAAGTCTTTTAGACCATTCCAGGGATGGTGACTTCACCACTTCCCTAAGCAGCCTGTTCCAGGGCTTGACAACCCTTTCAGGGAAAAAAATTGTTCCTTATATCCAACCTAAATCTCCATTGGCATAGCATGAGGCCATTTCCTCTTGTTCTATTGCTTGTTAGTTGGAGAAGAGACCAATCTGCACCTCACTCCAACCTCCTTTCAGGTCTTTGCAGAGAGCAAGAAGGTCTCCCCTTAGTTCCCTCAGCTTCTCCTCAGCACACTTGTGCTCTAGACCTTTCACCAGCTTTTCTGACCTTCTTTGGATATGCTCCAGGACCTCAATGTCCTTCTCAGAGTGGGTGACCCAAAACTGAATCCAGGATTCAGGATGCAGCCTCACCAGTGCTGAGTGCAGGCAGACAGGGCAGGGATTTAATACTAACGCTGCACAGGGCTCCTCAGGTGCTGCCCTTTTGTCATGCAGAAATTTAGCATCAATCATGACCATAAATGGTGCATGAAGGAACTTCAGAACAGTTTACAAATATCACTGAGGTTTTCACCCATAAACTGATGTATTTCATATCAATTCACAGCAGTAGTGTGAAACAAAGGAAAATGCTTCAGAGAAAATTGAATTGGAATTTGGCTTAAATGCAACTTTTTTTGGCAACTCTCAAAGCTTGACCAATACCTTTGCATAGCATTACAATTCCCAACTGCTTATCTCAGTGAGCTCTACTTTCTATTTTACTACAATCAATTATTGTGCTACAGTTGACCACTGTTGCTTGTTTGTCTGGGCAAAGTCTGGAACATGTTCAAAAGTTATATTCTCCAACTGTATCCTGAAGCTGAATCTTGCAGAGGCAAGGAGACACAGTAGCAGGCTTCTGGGACACATAAGAACCTCTGTGAAGTCCAGCACCGTGTCATGGACACGCTTCTCCTAGTGATAAGATATGGTTGTAACTTCTACAATGAAACATTCCAGGCAAAATGCAGTAAGAACTCCTTGAATTCTGTTTAGTCCTCAGAATACTCAACTATTTAGAAGAGTGGTACTG
This sequence comes from Galbula dea, assembly GCA_013399015.1. Lineage (NCBI taxonomy): Eukaryota > Metazoa > Chordata > Aves > Piciformes > Galbulidae > Galbula > Galbula dea. The sequence continues at coordinate 108,700 of VWZX01010561.1, read as the reverse complement.
GATTTCTTGAAGGAGACAGCTTTGGTAGCCTAATGACTTGTTTTAACATCAATAAAACACAGTTTACATTGACCACATCAATTTCAAGCCATGGGAAATTTTTGCCAATGTGTTGTGAGACTGCAGCAGAAAAGCTGTAGTAAAGAAAATTACTATTGGCAAACCTGTATTACAAGGTTACCTGTATTACATTATTATTCTTTAATAAATTCAGGTCATTTTTTGTATCTTGGCTGCTTTCTTAACAGCTCTGTTAATGTCTGCTTACTGCCATGTGGAAATGGTATAGCAGGAAGAGCAAAGGATTGAGAAAAGAGTTTGCTAAACAGAGGGAATTTTTAATTTAAATAGGTGGAGAGATTTCTAAGGTTCTAGTGCTTTGGAGACATGAGGACTTGGAGAGGTTTGACATTTCCAGAATGATACCTGCAACCAAGAGGCATTTTGGGCAGATGTGTGGGGGGTAAAAGCTGAGTACCTGAGATAGTTAATAAACCCACAGATGGTTTTGGAGGTTTATACCTGGGATATCTCCTTCATTTACTTAATTTTACATTTCCTCTTTTTAATTTGCTTAAGATTCCAAGAAAGCAAAAGTTTGTAAGCAGACAAAATATTTCTTCTTAGGAGAGCTCATACATGTGGGAAACATAAGGAAACTTTCAGAAAAGAAAAGCTGGACATGTCAGGCAGATGGCTAGAAATAAAATGGTGATTTTTTTGGACCCAAGAGCCTTTCAGAGCTGTTAGTTCCAACTTTCATCAGTTGGACTATAAAAGTTCCACTTCTTCTTATGTTTCTCCCTTGTTTAATTTGCATCCTTATACCACTACATCTAGAACACTATTAAACCTTCAGAAGTTTCTGCCACAATTTTAAGAGTCTGTTCAGTCTTTTGTTGTCCAGTTTTATTAGTGCTTATTTGTTGGTTTAATGAACTTATAGCAGTGCTTGTTTTTGTATTGGCTATTATCACAGCTAAAGGAAAACAGCCTGCTGCTGGCACGTTCCAAGAACCAGCAGCAGTGCATATGGAAATAGAATATGTAGGTCTTGCAACTGTAATAAATAGTTTTTGAAAGAAAGAGGTCACTTCAGTTCTTATTGAAGGCAACTGGTTCATGCAGAACATGAAAAAAAAAACTGCATTGAAACTACACAAATACAACCATATCATAATTACACTATATAATATATTAGGATGCTAGTAACTTTCCTGTGTTGAAATATACATGAAAAGGGAAATAAAAAATAGGTCAGCTTCTGCATGAAGCACTTCTGTCCTCACAAAGACCTGAAAGTTAAGAGGACACTGGGAACTTGAAAAACACTCAGTAAGAAAGAATAATTTAAATGTTATAAAAGACATCAAATCTGTCCCTTCAGCTGCCCAGCAATTCCCCCTGCTTTATAGACATTTCTCTTTTTTCTTGATAAATGTTTCTCTCTCTGCTTCTGCATTGTGGAAGATCTGCACAACTGGAAGGTGAATCTGACAAATGAGCTTCATATCTGCAGAGAAGTGATGAAATACACACAAAGTGCTTTCAGGTTCAAGAAAATTAGAATGTAAACAGACATAATTTAATAATCCTTTCCATTATAATAATCTCAAGAATTTCCTTCAAAAATAGAATATTAAATGTTTTAACGTCTTTCTTTTCAGATGCTAGTATCCCACTGCCTTTCCCTTAAGTTTTACAACCCACTGATAACAAGCCACAACAAAATTAAAACAAACAAGAAGAAAGAATTCCATGCCATAATTCTATTTTGTATTCAAGTTGGATTTGGAAAAAAAAACTTGTGAAAAAGAACATTGCTCATCCTTAGGAACTGGATTTAAATCAATCTTTTAAAGTTTACAAGTCTCAAACTGGTTTTGGGTACAAATACTCAGGACTGCCTCAAAAAATAAATTTAAAAAAAAGTATTAATTGTAGTATCACTTGCAGGCATAAGAGAATTTCAAGTCTGGTATCTAAGCATATATTACATCAACTTTTTCTTTTATTACTTTTCATTGTGACATCTTTTAAGATTAAACAAAATATTTGGTCTTATTGGAACAAAATATTTCCCCTTGACAAACTTCAATTAAATCCATGCAGATTCACAAAAGAAATGTTTCATTTTCATCAAATCAGCAGCTGTTGCATCACCAAATTTTCAATGTTTTCTACCTAGACCTACTGGGGCTCCTAGCCTCAGAAAGGGAGATGTGTGCAGAAGTCAAATAAGAGCAAATTAATCAGAATCTGCAGAAGAATAAGCTTTCTCCTCACTGAGCTCCTTTGTCTGACTTCTGACCAGAAGAAGACATTACCAGGCTATCACACTGCAGTACTGGTGCAGAAAGATGCTCAATCCTTCTCAAGACATGGGAATCATCAGAGCTTTGTTGCTACTCACAGGCTATAAATCATCCTTTTTTAATGAGACCCACAGACCACTGTTTATCAGATGATAATACTTTCTCACCAGTAAACCAAATTTAAACTAAATTTGAATGATGCAACTTCAGTCCTTACATATGCTGCAAGCTGGAGAAAGGTTAATAAGGAAAAAACATGTTTTTGTTAGCCAGCTGACAGAGTGGAGAAAAGAAAAGCTTTGAGGTACACATACAGCCAGCGTAGACCTCTTGGTTTATTGGAGTTAATTTCTATTTTGTGGCAATGTTAATGGGGTGAAAATTCTCCCTTTTCTTTGCTACATGGAAAAGTGAACCAGTGGAACCAGTGATGCATGATCCATGGAGAAACAAGGAGCCCAGACAAATTCCAGCACCATTGGTGCCTTCTGGAAGGGAGGTCCTCCACAACAAACACTGCATCTCCTTTTATTGTTTTCAAGGACAACCTAGTTAAAGTTGCAAGCCAGACAAATTTGACATAGGAGGGTGGATAATATTCTGGGTTCAGTCAGCCCTCAACCTATTCATTTTTATCCCTTGTGGCTTAATTTATTTTTTCCTCATAAGTCTCTAATAAAATCTACCTGCCAGCTGTGATCTACTTTGCTTTGAATAGATATTAATGTTGCTTCGTGGTACTGCCATCTTGGAAAACATGATGGTGCACAGGAACCAATTAAAACATATGTTCCTAAGAATATCATTCAATATGTGATTACTTGCTCAACTGGGAGATTGTATAGAAACTCTTAAGACTAACTGGTTATTTCAGGAAAAGTTCCATCTATTGTACTTTGCATAAGTAACATTGCTGTTACCCTGTGCTGAATGTAAATACCAAGTGATGCACAACATAAATGGTTAAATGAGATTCATAAGCAAACAGCAAATTGGAGCAACCAAACTGTATCGTGCCTTTTACAAGCCCAAGTTGACCNATAACTTAAATAATACTTATATACTCCTAGTAAGATTCAGTCAGCATTTTAGCATCAGTGATTGATTCAATGCTAAAAAATAGAATTTTTATATATATATATATTTGAAAAAAAATATTTTTTTATATTATTTCAAACATGAAAGCTTTTTATAAAAGCAAAACCTAAAACCCCTGAGCTAGTTGTTCTAAATGTAAGAAAATTCTTAATTCCACACCTGCACCTGGGAAGGGAAAAGAATTTAATATATTACCTCAACCAATTAATGTTTGTACTATCTGTATATGTCAGAAAGTGACAAATTAATTACACTGAAAAAAAAAAAAGAAGAAATGGACCTCATAATGCACATTATACTGAGTTCAAAATGGTAACATGCCTACACCCAAAATACCATTGTGGAAATTTCCTACTTATTTTCTATATTACTTCAGTTGCTTTTATTATAATTGAGAGAAGTCCAAGGATTTCAGGCTATGAAACAAAGAATTACACCACTGACATTTGGGAAAGAATATAAGATCATTACAAGTCCTGAGCAGGGTGGCCTATGTGCTTTACTAGCTATTGCTTTGCCCTTTAGCTAAAGTCCAGTACCTAAATCAATGGGACTCTACTGCTTCTCTTTGAAAACCACTCCAAACTCTAAAACATCTCTGTCATGAAGCTTGGAAGCTTTTTCCATATACTTTTTTTTAAAGAAACCATTTCTAAATAGCAATATGGTTTAAGGTCATATTGTATCTCCCTTTGTAGCACATATTTCCTGTTCACTTCTTCTAAATATTTCAGAACAGTTATCAAATCTTTTTTTTCCCCCCCAAACTGCATGTTAATCACTGCCATCACCATTAATCTCTCCATTGTTTTGGGATTTTGTTGCTGAATTCCTCTAATAAGGTCACTGCTTTTCTGTTACTGATTGCTTGGAATTAAACACAGTATTTCTGCACCATCGGGGCAAACCCATGATGCTGATGTATTTTCTGCCCCAAATCACCAACCCTTGGCTACTTTTTTCACCAGATTAATTCCTGGATGATTTTCTGTTCACAGCAACACAGATCACAGGCTGACTATGTTAACTTTCACTCAAAGGCTGCATCAAGCTTTCTCCCATCCTCCTCTCTCTGTACCCATGGTGTTTGGTGTTTGTCTCTCAATTTGTGTCCTATAGAATTTCTGAAGGAGTTGTCACCTCCTTACTGTGCTGCTCAACATCTCATGCAGCCGTTTTTCTTGGTCCATCTGTTACAACAGACATATTTGAAGGTCATTTCAACGCTGCCCCCCAGCCCAATCTTGCCACTTTATTGCGTTTTCAACAGTAAAACATGGTAACTCTTGAACAATATTAATACCAGAAGATAACTTAATGGACATAAATGTTTCACAGAGGTGTTGCTCAGACAGACTATTAAGCAGAAGTGTGAATGGATGTGGAGGAAGAGTAATTCTGTTTAATAAGACGTTTCAAGTATTATCTCTCTAATTTCCTGAGGAGCAGGTACAGGCTATAGTATACTTGTAAAGTAATTAGAAATCCTTGGTAATTGTTTTTTTAATTAACAACACAACTTGGAGGAAAAAAATCTCTTCATTCCCACTTCTGGATTAATTGTGTTTCAGCTGAGAAAAGCAGTGACGCACAAGAGATTTTTCTGACTCATGTTGTGCTTGTTTTGGGTAGAATTTATTTTCTTCATGATAGCTGCTATGAAGCCATTTTTTTTTTGGGGGGGGGGGTTGTGCTGGAGACAGTGTGGATAACTCAGGGATGTTTCAGTTATCCCTGAGCAGTGCTTACACAGAGTCAAGGCCTTTTCTGCTCCTCACCCTGTTCTACTAGCCAGTGGGCTGAGGTGGGTGGTGGGTGCATAAGAAGCTGGGAGGGGACACAGCTGGGACAGCAGACCCCAACTGACCAAAGGGGTATTCCATGCCATATGACATCATGCTCAATATATAAAGCTAGAGGAAGAAAGAAGAAAGGATGTTCAAAGCTATGGTGTTTATCTTCCCAAGTCACCCTGGAAATGTATATTACACACAAGAGAGCCCTGTTNGGCTTTTTCTCCTCCCAAAGTAAATGAAAAGCCACATGGGCCAGGGGGAGAATAAAAAACAAAAGGGGGTGAAAAAAGCATGTTTTCAAACGCTCAGGAAGAAATATTAGTAGCATGTATTCTACAGTCTTGAATGATAAAGTATCAAAGAATTACAGCTAGAAAAATTTTAATTCTAAGGTACTCAAAGGTAAGTAAGTTACTTTGCTGCCTGGTGTTTTGATCTTTAAACAGTATTTGCTAATAAACTGTATAGCAGATGTTACATTTTGGCATGGTTGTGCTTTATCTACAACACAAAATGTAGGTACTGACAGCATGTAATAACTTAAATAATACTTATATACTCCTAGTAAGATTCAGTCAGCATTTTAGCATCAGTGATTGATTCAATGCTAAAAAATAGAATTTTTATATATATATATATTTGAAAAAAAATATTTTTTTATATTATTTCAAACATGAAAGCTTTTTATAAAAGCAAAACCTAAAACCCCTGAGCTAGTTGTTCTAAATGTAAGAAAATTCTTAATTCCACACCTGCACCTGGGAAGGGAAAAGAATTTAATATATTACCTCAACCAATTAATGTTTGTACTATCTGTATATGTCAGAAAGTGACAAATTAATTACACTGAAAAAAAAAAAAGAAGAAATGGACCTCATAATGCACATTATACTGAGTTCAAAATGGTAACATGCCTACACCCAAAATACCATTGTGGAAATTTCCTACTTATTTTCTATATTACTTCAGTTGCTTTTATTATAATTGAGAGAAGTCCAAGGATTTCAGGCTATGAAACAAAGAATTACACCACTGACATTTGGGAAAGAATATAAGATCATTACAAGTCCTGAGCAGGGTGGCCTATGTGCTTTACTAGCTATTGCTTTGCCCTTTAGCTAAAGTCCAGTACCTAAATCAATGGGACTCTACTGCTTCTCTTTGAAAACCACTCCAAACTCTAAAACATCTCTGTCATGAAGCTTGGAAGCTTTTTCCATATACTTTTTTTTAAAGAAACCATTTCTAAATAGCAATATGGTTTAAGGTCATATTGTATCTCCCTTTGTAGCACATATTTCCTGTTCACTTCTTCTAAATATTTCAGAACAGTTATCAAATCTTTTTTTTCCCCCCCAAACTGCATGTTAATCACTGCCATCACCATTAATCTCTCCATTGTTTTGGGATTTTGTTGCTGAATTCCTCTAATAAGGTCACTGCTTTTCTGTTACTGATTGCTTGGAATTAAACACAGTATTTCTGCACCATCGGGGCAAACCCATGATGCTGATGTATTTTCTGCCCCAAATCACCAACCCTTGGCTACTTTTTTCACCAGATTAATTCCTGGATGATTTTCTGTTCACAGCAACACAGATCACAGGCTGACTATGTTAACTTTCACTCAAAGGCTGCATCAAGCTTTCTCCCATCCTCCTCTCTCTGTACCCATGGTGTTTGGTGTTTGTCTCTCAATTTGTGTCCTATAGAATTTCTGAAGGAGTTGTCACCTCCTTACTGTGCTGCTCAACATCTCATGCAGCCGTTTTTCTTGGTCCATCTGTTACAACAGACATATTTGAAGGTCATTTCAACGCTGCCCCCCAGCCCAATCTTGCCACTTTATTGCGTTTTCAACAGTAAAACATGGTAACTCTTGAACAATATTAATACCAGAAGATAACTTAATGGACATANGGATAACTCAGGGATGTTTCAGTTATCCCTGAGCAGTGCTTACACAGAGTCAAGGCCTTTTCTGCTCCTCACCCTGTTCTACTAGCCAGTGGGCTGAGGTGGGTGGTGGGTGCATAAGAAGCTGGGAGGGGACACAGCTGGGACAGCAGACCCCAACTGACCAAAGGGGTATTCCATGCCATATGACATCATGCTCAATATATAAAGCTAGAGGAAGAAAGAAGAAAGGATGTTCAAAGCTATGGTGTTTATCTTCCCAAGTCACCCTGGAAATGTATATTACACACAAGAGAGCCCTGTTTTGCTGGAGATGGCTGAACACCTGCCTGCTGATGGGAAATGGGGAATGAACTCCTTGTTTGTTTTCCTTGTGTGCATGGTCTTTGATTTCCCTATTAAAGTTTCTTTATCTCAGCCTACAAGTTTTCTTATTTCTACTCTTCTGATTCTTTTCCCATTCTCACATAGGTGGAGAGCAAGCAAGCTATTATGGTTGGGGAGTTGAGCTGCTGCCTAGGGTTAAACCACAACACATGTTCAAGGCAAAGAGCATAATATGGCCTTCACTTGAGCTAATTTCAGTGAACTTCCAAAAAAAGATGACAAATTCCAGTGAAACACTGTCCCAGATTCCCCAGAGAGGTGATAGATGCCCCATCCCTGGAACTATTCCAGGTCAGGTTGTCTGGGGCTCTGAGCAACCTGATTTAGTTAGAGATGTCCCTGCTGCTGACCATTGTTGCATACCTCTGTGGTTAGAAGCTACCTGACAGCAAAATCCTGCCACTCCTTCAGCCATTTTCACTGCACAAGCAAGGAGGACGAACAGGTTGGGCAAGCATCACCCACTACATCTGGAATGTGGAGAGCTACCTCTGTATGTAGGGCACCTCAAATGAAAACCTTGCTGGACTGTAACAAGGGAATCTTGCCTATATTAGATGGAAATTGCTCAAATATGAGCTAGAAAAGCTTATAGCTTTATACAGGGTATTTTGAAGGGATGCTATCCAGGTTCTTCTCCGTGATAGCCAAGTGCTGTTGAAGTCATGCATAGCATGCTTAGGCTACAGCTTGTATTTATTCTCAGTTAAACTGTATTCTCCTGCTTTCCTCATTTATCCTTAAATCCTTTCTTTCTCTCCTTTTTTTTTTTTTTTTTTGGCAGAGCCAGGGTTCTACCCCAGAACTTATGCAAAATGTAAGGGTGAGCATCTTTATGAGTCTTGGCTTTCTTGTGGTAATGGAGGATAAGCATGTGAAAACTTGTTAGCACAGCAGGCAAAGTGATGTGTGATCTGAGGGCAGGTCTAAAATAAATTTAGTGGTGTGAAGAAGGCTATGTGAAAAATCTTGTGGAGAGGCTGATTGAAAATGAAAATTAGTTGTCTTTTTGAGAACATGCATTATAAGTTTGCTGTGTGATCCATAAAGCAGTTAAAATATAATCAGAGTTATTGTGGTCTCTGGAATTAAGAGAATATATTTCCACTAGCAGACAAATGCATTCAATAGAAGACAAGCAAAAATGCAGCATGTGCATGATAATGTGTGGAGTTCTGTGTCCAGATCTGAGCTCTCTACTCCAGGAGAGATAAGGAACTACTGGAAAAAGTCCAATGGAGGCTACAGAGATGCTGAGGGGACTGGAGCATCTCTCTGAGGAGGGAAGGCTGGGAGCCCTGTGGCTGGTTAGCCTGGAGAAGAGCAGCCCCAGAAGGGATCTGCTCAGTGCTGAGCAAGAACTAATGGTCAAGAGGCTGGGGCCAGACTCTTCTCAGTGGTGCCCTGTGGCAGGCCAAGGGGCAATGGACACAAAAGGGAACCCAGGAAGTTCTATCTGAAGAGGAAGAAAAACTCTTCTACTTTGAGGGTGCCAGAGCTCTGGCCCAGGCTGCCCAGAGAGTTCGTGCAGTCTCCTTCTCTGGAGATATTCCAAAGTCACCTGGAGGTGATCCTGGGCAACATTCTCTGAGTGGCCCCGCTTTAGCAGTGGAGTTAGACTAGGTGATCTCCAGAGGTTCTTTCCAACCCACACCATGTTGGGATTCTGTAATACTCTGCTTAATCTATCCATGTGAAGGGAGAGTTATTCTTTACAAGGTGAGGAGGCAGCTTGTTCTCTGATGTGCCTTTCTTCTGGATGCTATCTCCTGAGAAAGGCTGGAGAAAAACAACAGTGTTGTATTCTAAGGTTCTGCACTGCTCTTAGGGGAATCCCATCAGCTTCTGTAAGAGCAGGAAGATGCTATAGGATGATCTCAACACAAACTTTTTCCTTCTATCCAAAGTCTCTCTGTCTCCTCTGTTCCTGCTAACCTTAGATGGTGATGAAGTGTCCGGACTTAATCTGCTTTATTATCTGGATTTAAAAATGTGTAGATGGTGGCAGTCATAGTCCAACATTCTTTCAGTAAAGATATTTTATATATATATACACACACATACACATATCAGTGAATTTGTTACATAAATCTTCATCAGACTAGCTTGGGACAAAGAAGAATATTCAGTAAGTTGGACTGTAAGAGAGAAATATTCTGGTAAGAGTCAGATGGTGTTCACAGGGCACAAGGCAGGTTGTTGTAACAGCAGGTAGGCTGTTTTGTGAAGAGGACAAGTCATGACAGAGAACACACAAAACCCACAATCCATCTGTTTCTAGAGATTTCTGCATTAAGCTACGCCTTTGCAGGTGAACTAGCACAATTCAAAGCTGTATTTTCTTGTGTGTTTAAGCTGGACTGAAATAAGTGAAGACATTAATTATCAAAGCAAAAAAAAAAGGCAATGACAAAAATCATGTGTCTAAATGTATTTCTGCTACCCTCTCAGACATTATTTTGCAGAGGCTGACCTAGTCTATCTCAAGCTCTTTTTTCTAATAGATTCTTAGATATTTCTATACATTTCCAGCAGATGAAAAAACATTCAGAGCTTAATTATCTGTTGCACATATTTATGTCACTTGCACAGCCATAAAAATAAAAGTTGTGGAAGAAAACAATAAGAATTTTGAGTCCTCTTACAGCTTTCTGAAGGTAAGTCTGGCAATCAAACTGAAGGAGGGAAGAATTAGATTGGATCTTAGGAAGAAATTCTTTACCCAGAGGGTGGTGAGGCACTGGAACAGGTTGCCCAGAGAGGTTGTGGCTGCCCCAGTCCTGGAAGTGTTCAAGGCCAGGTTGGATGTGGTCCTGGGCAACCTAGTCTAGTGGATGACATCCCTGCCCATGGCAAGGGGGTTGGAACTAGATGATCTTTAAGGTCCCTTCCAACCTGGGCCATTCTCTGGTTCTATGAATCACCTTCCCAACAAGATGTGAAATTTTCCACCTTACTTCCCAAAAGCACAGACTGGATTGAACAACCTGCCTGGGACATAACAACATAGAGATGGATCTTAAAAGAGACTGTTAAATTCCACTGACTGAAGGCTGTGTTTCAGTCTTATTGGAAAAGCTTAATCATGCCCAAATAGTGGTTACAGGCTAAAGTCAGAGACTTGCTGGCACCTGTGTTGGCAGAGTAAGAAGCCAGGGCAAGTCTGATAAAAAAAGTTCCTGAGGAACTTCTGACAGCTAAAATGAGCTGAAATATTTCTTGAGTTACTTGGTTTCTTATTCCATTCTCTGTTTGGTTTGTCCATTTAGAGCTGCAGCAGAGATTTATTATTGTTTACTTGTTTGATTATTTCTTTTGATTGATTTTGAGGAGCATGCTTGCAGTGTGGTGGGGTCAGAACCTAAGATGTCTTCGTTTTGGAGGCTGCATTTGGTGTCTTTGAGCACAAACACCAGCATCTGTGCATCTTTCTCCTTTGTCCAAACTAGGGATCATGATGATACTGTTATGCAACTGCAGGATGCTATGAGATGTGGAGAATAAAAGTTCTCTATGAAAGCTGATGTTACAGGAAAAAATAAAAATAAAAAACCCAGATTAAACTGCTGCAAAGCCTTACTGTGCCTTTGAAGTCATTTCATTTCATCTCACAAATGCAGAGCAAGACAGGGATGGAAGTGATTTTAGAAGGGTTCTTTTAGGGATTTTCCACATTTTATCTGCAAAATCAACGTAGTGACAAGATTGAATTGTTTAAAAAAATAAATAAAAAAGAAAAAAGAAACAAACTGAAACAGAACAAAATAAGGTAGAATAATTTTTAAAAGAACATTAAGAAAAACAACAAGGGAAAATCTGGAATAAAGTCCCATTTAATAGACTCCTTCAGTTTCAGGCTGCCTGCTTTCTGTTTTCACATGTACGTGCACTTCCATTAAACCCCACTGCTATTCTCTGGAAGTGGCTGCACTTTCCCTCCAGCTGGCAAGGTGCAAAGGGCTCTGTAGAAGTGGTCTAGGAAGCAACCCACACCCTCCCTGGAGACCAATTACTTTTGAAATGTGCCTGATCGTTTGCTGCTGCCATCTCCCCCCTCCCCAACCTGCCCCCACCTTCTCCCAGCCGCTCATTGTACTGTTGTCACTGAGACACCTGATCAGCCCTAATTCTTGCTTTTATTTGAATTAGGGTGCCACCAATCTTGGATCCATGTCGGGGCCCATGTAATGCCTCTGGGCAACACTGGGGATTAGATTAGCATTTTGGTGTTGTTCTAAAGCCACATGGTCAGCATTATAAGGATCCCATTAGAGATAAAGGGACCGGTTACACAAAGCCTAAGAAATATAAGGGCCAGAGGAGGTTGATGTAATTGGCTGATATTAGAAAGTGCTTTAATTAATGAAAGCATACTGTGGTTACTACCCCTTTTTTATAGCTTAACATGCCTCTTAATTACATTCTCAGTTGTTCGTTTACACTGAGCATGTCTTTCAGGACTGCCAAACTCTTCAGGGAAAATGAAGCAAGTATGTTGTACTAGGTTGGCCAGCATCACAATTCAAGCCCCTGTTATTGGTTGATAGAAGTAGTCTAGCCAAGGGAAAAAAAAAAAAACAAATAAAAAACAGGGGGGAAAATACACACCAAAAGAAAAAAAAGGAAAAAGGAATGCTTACTTAATCAAACAGTCCTAGAAATTACAAGAAGTGGAAAAATTAATAATCCACAATTTACAGGACATCAGACAGACTACCTGCTCTGAAGAGCTTTGTCAGAAATACAAATGTATTTATTTCCAGTGCCAAGGAAACGCATCTTCCAGCAGCTTTGCAACGGAGGACTGTCCCTCAGCACAGAAGAGCAGATCTTGGCAACGCTGCCTTCACTTTGGAGAACAATGATTGCACTGATTTTTGTTCTTGACCTGTTTAGTCCACCTGGGATATCCCCCTCTGTTTGCCATGCACTTCATACAGTGCTACCAACACCATTATTTAATTGCTGGGCTGTCTTAATGTGTGTGAGAATTTGATGCCAGAGTAACCTTCGATTTCCAGGGCAAACTGCAAGTTTTACTTTTCTTACTTTTTTTTCCTGTCAGCTCTCACAACCTCATAAAAAAAAAAAAAAAGGGTTTACTCTGAAAGGAAAAGGCAAAATTTTTAAGCATTTATGTACACATTATAATTTTCAAACAAAATCCTAATCTCCTGGTTACTAATTAAAGTGCTCCTCAACAGGGTCTTTTTGATCAGCCTTCTGTAGTCCAGTGGAAAATAACAGATGAGCTGTAAAATAAATACAAGTTAGCATTTAATCAGTATTAATCTAACCATAAAGTTAGTAAGTATAAACTTATTGCTGTCATAGTAGGATGAATTCTGCTGCTGCTGTTAGTTTTTCATGTTATGTATATTTCAAAGTAACTTTCTTAACTGTCTAAGTAAATAGATTAAAACTATCTATAGCCTTTGAATATTGAATTATTGAAATAGACAAGAAAGGACATGCTTCTTCAACCTAAAATCACAATGTTCATTACTATTGTCATGCAGGGCTCAAGTTATTGGCTCATTTCGGGCTTTCATACTAGGGCACAGCTAAACAAAGCAGTATTTTCCCACCATCAGAAATAATCAAAATACAGAATTTCTAGTTGTAGACCTGCAACTACAGAAAAAAATCCAAAGGATGGGTAGCCACACTTCAAGGCCAGAGTGTTTTGTTGCTTTGAAACTGTAAAGAAGTAACCTCACATGTTTGCAAAATTCCTCCTACAGAATGATGACTTCTGGTCAAGCAGTATCTCTGCCTGATATTGTGTAGCACCATGGAATTTCTTAGATTAAATCAGTCACTAATTTGGGTATTGATTTCATCAAAAATATTAGGAGGACAGAAAACAAAGATGTCTCCTTGTTGAAGTGCTTTCAAACCAAGCTCTGTCTTCATGGACAGGATAAGAACTGATGACAAATGAATTTCTGTGTATTTTATAGACTAATATCACTTCATCAAAGCAACAGAAACAGTATCCTGCAGTTGGTTTCTCAGAAGAAATTTAGTAACTGTAACTGTGCTCTTCTGCTGAACAAACAGAAATTCACCAGTTCATGAGCTTAATATGCATCTTAAGCCCCTTCTGGCTTTAATCATCAGTTTCATTTTGAATTCCCAATATCTGAATTAATTGCAGGTGTCTCTTTCCAACAAGAGTATAGTCTTTAAATTATACATGTCAGTGCATCACTTACACCATGTCACTTCCCGTTAAATTTCTTCTCACTGTAAGTCTGTGTAACACAATCTGACATGATAGAAGTGTGCTAGCATGGTGCAGTGCCTCAAAAAAATAAATACAAAGTTTTAGGATATTGTATTCTACCAATCTTTTGTGTTACCTTTGGGTGATCAAAACATGTAGTTAGAAGTTCACTGGTAAAGGTCTTGACCAATAGCCAAGGGTGAGAAGGGGGTATCTGATGGTCCTGAAATCAGCATAATTCTTCACTGAAGTAGTAAGACCAAGAAAATTATGTCTTTTAAATATGATCAGAATACCTTCTTATCCACACAACACAAACAGTAATAAATTGGGAGTATCATGACACTTATATAGAGAAATCCACAAATGGAAAGGACTCCAACTAGAACTGCTTCCATCAGAGTTAAGTTGTGGAGTAGATCCTTGTCTTAAATAGCAACATATCCCAAATAGTGTTTCCCTCAGCAGCTTGTATTGAGCAAGAACCAAATGCTCAGCTACTTCACTATGAAACAGTGATGAGATGAGAGATTCATAAAGTTCCTGTATTTACAGTTAGATCTCTGGGATGCAGAGAAACACAGAATCACAGAATTCCAGCATGGTGTGGATTGGAAGGGACCTCTGAGGATCTAGTCCACCCCCTCTGCTAAAGCAGGCTCACCCACAGTAGGTTGCCCAAGATCACCTCCAGGTGGAGTTGGAATTTCTCCAGAGAAGGAGACTCCACAACCTCTCTGGGCAGTGTGGGCCAGGGCTCTGGCACTTTCAAAGATGAAGAAGCTCTTCCTCCTGGTCAGATGGAACTTCCTTGGTTCCAGTTTGTGCCCATTGGCCCTTGGCCTGCCACTAGGCACCACTGAGAAGAGTCTGGCCTCAGCCACTTGCTCCCATCCTTTTGCTCTTGCTCAGCATCTAGAAGATCCCCTCTGGGGTTGCTCTTCTCCAGGCTAAGCAGCCCCAAGGCTCTCAGCCTTTCCTCTTCCCAGAGGTGCTCCAGTCCCCTCAGCATCTCTGCTGGACTCTCTCCAGTAGTTCCTTGTCTCTCTTGAACTGGGGAGTCCAGAACTGGACCCAGGACTCCAGATGTAGTCTAACTAGGACAGAGTAGAGAGGGAGGAGAACCACCCTCAACATTCTGGCCATATTTTTCTTAATGTACCTCAGGAGATTGTTGGTCTTCTTGGCCATGAGGGTTCACTGCTGGCTCATGGTGAACTTCTTGTCCAGCAGAACTCACAAGTCTTTCTCCATGGAGCTACTTTCCAGTGGGTCACCCCCTAACTGGATTCAACTGAGTCCAGTCTTGACTGAACCATGCATCTTCAGTAACAGAGTTAAACTTGTGAGGAAATGTTACATAAAAGGTAATCCTCAGCCACTTAGGAATTGTGGTGTTATGAAAGACTTAATTTCTACTGTGCCTAATACAGGAAATAACTGCTAATTACTTCAACCTTTATACTTAATTTTGGAAATATGGGAATTATGACACTAATTGGGCACCAGTTTGTGAGGGCTTTGCCTCTGTAGAATCCTCAGCTGGAAAACTTTTCCACATTTAACAGGAGAAAACCTTAGTTCTACTGTTCTAGCTGCAGTATTCCGTGGTAGTTAATACAGAAGATATATGTATCTTTATTCATGAAAGAGAAAATCATCTTCAGCTGTTCTAGTCATCTACCCTACAGACACAATCCTCCTGGAAAACTCCACAGCTACTCCTCATTGAAAAAAATAATAAAAGAGGAAAGCAGCTAAGCTGCTCTGAACTAAAGCTAGCAGTATCCTTTGGCAGTCTTTTCAAGTATCAATCTGCTCCTTATCATCTCTTCTGCAGGTCTCACCTTGCCCCACAGCAGCTGTTGGTGTGAACAGTGAATGCCTTCCCACTTAGGCAATGGATATGGTCAGCTCTCCATGAACAGACCCATCTCTCAGCAAATTGACACTCCACATTCAGCCAGGTGATCAAATGACCTGTTCCTATATTTTTCCAAGAAAATGTCTCTGTTTTCTGTGCTAACTGATAGTCAGTTGCTCTCCTTTTCTTACTTTTCTTAGTCCTCAAATGTTTGCTAGTCCAGTGCTTGCACTTAGCACACCACAAAGTGGAGCCAGTCCAAATTTCTTCACTTCTATTTAGGAACAAACAGAACCATTACTGACAGAACTGGTCTGACAGGGGTATTTGGAAAGATAGTCATCAGAAAATATAATAACAACTTGATGAGTGTATTGTCATAAGGGAAATAAGAATCTTCTGGAGTTTGGATTAAACAGGAAACAATTTATGATCTCATCAATCAGAGGTCCCCAATATGGAAAATGGAGAAATATGAAAAGAGATTAAAAATAGAAAACTCCTAGTCTGGAGATTGAAGACCTCTTGAAGTCTAAACATCTTGAGTACTGGCTCTAATGAGTTTGCAAGCTAATCTAGAGCATCTCATGATGATGCATATTTTGGATGCATTTATTCAGTCATGCATGGCCACCTCTCTTCTTTGTTGAAGTAATTCGGTACAATGCTGCCTAAGCTAAGGACAGCATGCACTTATTTTGTCACCCTAATGATGTAGTGGCTGTGATCTTCAGTAGGACCAAGAGTGACCCTCTTTGGAAGACAAACTGTTAGTTACAGTATCATAATTAATCTCAGACTTGATCCTTCATTTCCCACTTACACCAGAAAACTCTTAGCGTACTATGTTTCCAGCGACTACAGTGTCTTGTTAGTCAAACGTGAAACCTTCTCTGGTGTTCTCCACTGCATAGCTCTGAAATGAAAAGAGGTCCTGGGCAATACACAGATACTGTTTGTGATCCCTTTACAAGGTACTAGGGACCTTCAATTCCCTTCTAGTGTATTTATCCCCCAGTCTCCAAGCGTGGACAGGTAATGATCAAGCACACAGTTCAACAACAGCAACAACTCTACAGCTTCCTGAAAGGGGGTTCAGGCAAGATGGAAGTCAGTGTCTTCTCCCAAGGAACAAGTGATAGAAGAAGAAGAAAAAGCCTCAAGTTGCACCAGGAGAGGTTTAGGTTAGACATTAGGAACAACATCTTCTCTGAAAGAGTTGTCAAACCCTGGAAGAGGCTGCCCAGAGAAGTAGTGGATTCACCACACATGGAGGGCTTGAAAAGACATGGAGGTGTAGTGCTGAGGGGCATGGTTTAGTGGTGACCTGGCAGTGTTGAACTTGATGATCTAAAGCTTTCTTCCAAACAAAAATATTCTAAGGTTCTACAGCAACAGCTAAGCAGCCTGGTTCTTGTCCACATCAGTAATTGTCACCAAGGGGTCAACTTCTCCAGAAAAGGCAGAGAAGAGAAGTAAAATAGCAAGGTGGAAGCAAAAGCCACAGGAGTGGGAGTCCTAGAAGCAGTCTAAACTCTGGACCTAACACAAGACTTTTTTGATGTATCTCCAAAACAACATTTGCAAAACATCAACTGCAGATGTTGCCCTACAATCAGGGGTTCATATTACAAATGAGTAAAATATTCGGTTGAACCAGCTTACAGGTGTCTCTCTGCATTTCTCCTTTTAATTATTAAGGGAAAATTTTAATGAGAACTTGACTCAAAATTCTTCATAGTTAAGTACAAAATGATAGATCCCTTATAAACACATAAAGCACAGAGATGGAATAGAAGTGGGGGAAAAATAGGTTTGCAATTTATTTAGCCGTTTTAGAAACTGCCTCTTTTCAGCAAATTAGACTTGCACACTTCATGAGTCCTCTCACCCTTTGCTGAACTCGTCTTTGAAGTTCCAGTATGAAAAGGAGTTCAGAATCATGCAAATAACTTTCTGTTGTTGTTGTTCTTGGATCTGCAGCTCTTATCAGAAATGCTGTAGGCAGTCCACTACGTACTAGAAAGACTAATTTACTGGAGAAGTTACCAAGCCCGCTCACTCACGAACTCTGAAAGAAGTCAAGTATAACAATGGCACACTTCTATGTATGTATTTTTCATTTCAGCAGTCTTTGCAACTGTTTATTAGATTGAGATGAGCTCTCATCAAATTTCTCTGTCACATGCCTAAATATAAGTTTATTCACATCGAGTTTATGCTGTTCTTCAGTACATTTCATTCAAATTTAGGTTAGTAAGTAGGCATTCAGAGGTCTTCTTGTATTAATGGTTTCTTAGATATAAATAAAAATGTACATGAGTCCAGAGTTTGGGGAAAAATATTTATCCACTTGTTGGATCTAAACTTTACATATCACACTTAAATGTTAACTGCCTTTGACATATCACTGGCTTTGAGGAATATAACCCTTTGTTCTAGACAACAAGGTTAAATCTAGTGCAGACAAAACCAATTTGTCCCTATCTCTCTAATTAAAAATTTGATGAAAATGTATGTATGTATTTATATTTACACAACATCTAGATATGATGGAATGTTTTCTGAAGAAGCAAAACATGCATTTGGAGGAAGTTCATTAAGGATGTCTAGGGACCTTTTCATTTTAGTTTATCAAGCTTAAATCAAGCAGAATTTCACCAATTTCCTCAAAATCATTTAATGCTTATCTCCTGAGAACTTGTTGGTGGTCTCCAGTGAGCTCACATCTTACCAAGAAAAAAGGCTGTCAATCATGTGCTTCATTATGTCCATCTCCTCAAAGACAGTAGTCTGGTTGTTTTTTCACTGCAGTTATACCTCTAAAGAAGGCTCCCTAGGCTGAGCAGTTTCTGCTTTTGCTCTGTCTTGACTGGATGAAGGATTATTTAGTCTTGCCAGTGCAGAACATTTAGTAATTATGAGTCTTACAGCACTCAATAGTGCTAAAAGCTTTGAATGTTATCCTATGCATCAGTTGGACCACTTCATTTAAAGGGGCTTGTTTGCAATTTGCTGTCAACTGATACAAAGCAGAAAAACCCTCTGATGGATTGTTTAATGAGTAGCTCAGCCTTAAAAATCTGCACCCCATAGCCAGCATGTCAAGGTGTCTGGTGGCTCCTGCATGCATCTCAGTCCAGCAGATGGTCAAGTGAGAGTCAGTTTGGAAACCCTGCATCAGAGCTAGCAAGCCCTCCAAGCAAACAGATACACCAAATTAAATTAGCAGAGATTTGATTTCAAAACTGGAGTGGGGTATTTTAGGCAAAAGCAGGCTAGGAGCAGATAAACTTGTGACTGATGCCCTCTTTATTTAAACGTTAATTAATCAAACTTAATTAATACTTTAATTAATCAAGCTAGACAACAGGATACTTACTAAGCAGGACAAGAATCACAGAATCATTAAGGTTCAAAAAAGACCTCTAAAATCATCAAGTCTAACTGTCAACCTATCACCCCCGTGCCACCAAACCATGCCCCTAAGTACCACATCCCTATGCTTTTTGAACCCCTCAAGGGATGGTGACTCCACCACTGCCCTGGGCAGCCTGTGCCAATGCCTAACAACTCCTTCTGGGAAGAAATTTTTTCTAATATCTAATCTAAACCTGCTGTGGTGCAACTTGAGGTCACTTCTTCTTGTCCTATCACTTGTGACTTGGGAGAGAAGACCAACCTCCACCTCTCTCCAACCTCCTTTCAGCTAGTTGTAGAGAGAGATAAGGTCTCTCTACAACTGGATGTCTCTGCCTTGAGCCTCCTCTTCCTCAGACTAAAAAGAAGAAGTAGAGAGGATAGGATGGCATCTGAAGTACTCTGTTAGGTTTTAGTGGGTTGAAAAACAGAGCAGTTTTCACACTTTCTTATTCAGAAAATTAGAAGGTGGTATTACCTTTGGCCTCTTTTCTTTTTTTCTTTTATTTTTTTTTAACTAAAATAATAGCCATGAGAAATCACATCTGGAGAACATGTCCTTTTCAGCCTTAAAAATTCCTGGAAGAGCAGGGTTTTGACCATGAATACACAAAATGCACCAGGATAAGTGCTGAGAAACTTAGTGACTTTCAGGTAGTGCAGAACTTTGGAGCACTTTGCTGCTAAAAACACAAAAACAAACATGAAAAAAAAAAGAAAACAAAAAAACTTTAGTAGATATTTGGAAAAGTGTTGAAAATAGCATTTTCTATGACTATGGTGCCCATATCTACCCTAGTCTCTCTCCTCAAACCCTCTTCTGGGTTCTTCTCAAGCTGCTGGCTATGGCAGGATAAGAACTAATTGGAGAATAAAAATCTGAAGAAGCGAGTTTTGAATCATTCCCTTTCCTCTTCAAGGGAAACAATGCTCATTGTATAATGAATCAATTTCACTGACAACATACTTTAGCAAGGAGGAAATTCTAAGCTTTCTTATCAATAATCACTTTTTTGGTAAGGTTTTTCTGGGTTAAACGCAGCTCTGTACCAACATGCACCAGTACTTTGTATTCCCTCCCAGTATTTTCATTTAAAAGGGAATTGCTGTGCAAAATAATGTCCTTGTCTGTCCCTTCCTCATACAAACCTCCAATCAAATTTAATAAAGCTAGTTTGATACAATGCCAGCCTACACTTGGTTTACCCTTGGTCGACTTTAATAGGGTCAAAAATATTTTCGCATTGGCAGCGTACGCATTAATCATTTTTCCAGAGGATTTAGAAAATTGGAAGAGACAAGGCCAAGCAAAATTTTAAATTAATTGGGCCTACCCCAGCATTCATGGGGGTCACCTTGTGTCAGTTGTCCCACATTTTCCAGGTCACAAAGTTCCAGTGTATCCTACAGCTGCCATGAGGAGAGATCCGTGCTGTGGGCGCACAAAGGTGAAAGAATTTCTCCCAGAAAGTGCGAATTTTCCTACGGGCAACCACAACAATTGCAGCTTCCAGATTGTCGCCAGACACCAACCACTTAAATAATGCATGCTCGGCTGACGCCTGTACTTGGTGCATTTTCTAATCGAGTAGTCAGGAAAATTTGCAAACACTCTGTCATTTACCATAAATCCACTGCCTGCTTACAACTACAGAGTAATTAATTTTAGTGCTGCTCAGAATTATTAATTTCAGCTGGGAAATCTGTCTTCACAATCGTTGCTGGTTTCACCCTCCTTTCTTTTTTCATTCTCCTTTTTTTTTTTTCTTGTTTCCTAATATTCTTGCTAGGGGTTCAAACATCAAAGCACTAATTCTTACAAGGGAAAGACTGTTTGTGGCAATGTTAATATGGGATTCCGGCATGACACCAATAACTGTTTCAACATTTCTGATTGTTATCGGCAAGAATGCCCTCTCAGGATCTGGCCAGATGTAGCTGGCACTGCTAAGGGAAGGGAAGCGAGTGAAAGACTTTCTTTTGGCAATGTAATTAATTAATTAAGTTCTAAAAGGGCTTACTTACTGGTCGATAAGGAATGGATGTACCTTTTAGATGATGGTTTTATTCAGAGGAGCAGAGTGTCACAGCCCCAGTGTTGAAAATTACTGGAGGCAAGAAAGTTATGTTAAGTGGTTTATCATCTGTTTAAACGTTCTTAGGATTTTAACCCACAGGATTAATAAGCTTTTTGACACAAGAAAAAATGATAACTTGCAGATTTACTTGCAAACCTGGAAGTTATGAGAGCACTAGAAAGGAAATCTCCATAATTACTGCTTAGTATTTACGGTTCTGCAGACACAAGATATGCTGTTTGTGGAAGTGTTTTGGCCTCTTGTGCAAGGTGGACTTGGAGTTGCATCCATGACAACTCAAAAAAGTGTTCAGTCCTGCTCCAGTCTGCGTCACATCCACTGTGACCAGAAAAATTGTGCAGCTGGAGGTTTTTGGTTCCCATCAGAGCTTTGAAATAATCATGCTGGCCATCTTGTAACCTAATATGACATGTAAACGTCTTCATTTCCACTTTATGATTGTATTAAAGAAATAACGTTCAACAGGAAGATAAAAAAAAAGAAAAAAGAAAAAAAAAGGAATTGACATTAAAGTAAAAAATAATGTCAACATGACTCACTAAGAGATTAGACACAGTTAAGTATTTCAGGATGTTTGTGGTTATCTTCGTCTAAACAATACTGATAGTTTTCAGTGGAAGATTCTGCCTCCAACTGTTCCCAAGTCTCTGTAGGACTACCCAAAACGAAGCTGATACTTGTTTTGTAAGAGCTGTAACCCTTTGATACCAAGCTGACTGTTTTCCTATCATATGAATCAGTTTAAATGTTAATGAATTTAACTCCTGGTGAGAGGCATAATGCCATCATTAATTATTAAAAAACAAAACAAACAAACAAAAAAGAAATCTGATGCAGTCTGTTTCTACATTTGGTATATGTATGTAGGAGAAAAAAGAGAGATTGTGGACACGTAGTGAGCAGCAGCAGCACACAAATAATGTGTTGGAAAAATGTGAAAAGGAGATCTCTGCACCTGGGGAGAGCATTCCACAAGAAACACGGCCATAAAAAAACAACCTATATTTTCTCATCTGTTTTATGCCTGAATTCAATCATGTATTTTGCCCTGAAACAAAAAACTTTGTGATTGCATTGAAATTTGGATCTGGTGCATCAGTGGTCTGTAAGTGCACTGTCCAGGTCATATTTTTTTCTCAACTGTTACACTGGATCCTAGAAGTGACATAAGAGATTTTGAAGAAGCAACCAGAAATACACCCATTGACATCAAGACCCTACATGATAGGTTCTTTGTGGGACATTTGAATATAGAAATTGGCAGAAAGCTCTAAGCATATCTGTTTGGTAGACTGTTAAAACACACTGATTAAAACTGTCACGCAGCTGGGATCTTCTCTCTAATACTACAATTAATTTTTTTAACGAAACAAAGGTTCCGTCTTTAAAAGGGCAGAAATCAGTTGTGAGGTATAGTGCAAACATTATGACACAAAGCCAGGAACAAAATAACCTTCAAGCCTGTTAATTAATCATTAGAAAATACTGAACTGCAGCATTAGATGAGTGATGTTTCTGATGGCATAAAATATTATGGGATTATGTCTCATGTAGAGATGAGGTGTTTTAAATGTACATACGCAATATACATGCATAAATATCCCAACATAATTGTTTCCAAATGATGCTATTAGTGATGTATGACATTACTCATGTTACTCCTTTTATTAATCAAAAACATTTTAATTTAATTCAGGATATTTTGCTTAAGAGCAGCACTTTGTTGCTCGTCATTGTATTTTGACAGCAAACTGAATTCTTGTTCACAAGTATAGGATTTGTTTAGCTCCAGGCATCTGTGTTTGGATTACGAGAATGCTGATTGGTTCACTGCCAGGGGCACTAAAAGGTCAAGCTGTCCTTTTTTAAAGGCGCTTTTCCCTTTTTTTTTATTCTCCTTTTTTTTTTTCCCCCTCTTTTTTTTTTTGCCTAAGAGTTTGGCTCATTAATCAGAGTTAAAAGAAAGGGGAAAAGGCAGTGACTTGAAATCATTTGATTCTTTTTCAAGGGGTATTTTAAAAAGCAGAACTCAATGTTAGTGTTAGAGGTTGAGTAGATGTTTGTATGGATCATACTGACATACTTCTGACAGGTGACCTGAAACCTTTCAAACTGACATCTGTCACAGAGACAGACAGAGGTTTTTTAGCCTCAGAGGCTGTTTTCATGACATTTCATTTTTCATCAGATTTTGAGAGAAGGGGAAGAAAAAAAAAAAAAAGGAAGATGAACTTGAAAAAATCTTGCCAGGGGCAGAAAATGAGATCAGGTTTTCTGCAGCTGTCTAACTCACCTTTAAAGGTTAGAGGTCCAGGCAAAGTGAAGAAAAAGGTCTCATTTTGATGTTATTAGCTAAAAGGACAGATTACTTCTTTAAGTGTATTTCTACAGTTGCATAGCCAGTGTAGGACATTATAGAGGTGCAGGTAGTTAAGGAAGGCTTGGGTTAGCCATTACAAATCCTGATTTCCAGCATTTACTTGCTCTTTGCACTGAGTTGAAACTTAGGGCATGAATTTAACTCTTATACAGGTCTGAACCAAAAAGTGTAAATGTCTATCATACAGATCATATTATATAACAAAATACAAATCCATATTTAGCTTCTGGTTTCATTTTATTCCAATGTTTATTAGGAAATCATGACCTCTATTTCAAACTAAAATAGATGCAGACACAGACATATGGAACACAGGTGCCATAGCAAGACCAGATTTTGAAGCTTACTGAGGGGCACCCATCCAGAAATTTTCTTCCTATGCCTTTCCTACTGGTCACCATAGCCCTGCTGGGTTGGGGGAGGAAGATACATCCCAATAGAAATGCCTGCTTTTTCCAAACCTGCCACACAAGGGCTACAAACATAAGTCACTGCCTTGACTAGTTTCCCTCTGTCACGTTTGGATGGCAGAGGTAAGAGGCCTAGAGCAGCCTTCACTAGGTACCAACAGGTCTGAGTTTTATTATCAGCTATCTTTCACTAAGATATTGACTCAGATCTATTTAGCCCATCCTGAATTCCAACTCCTAACATTCTGTGATTCTGTAATTCTGTGATATCAGAGCACAAGTGGTCAGCCAGTGATGTTCCTGTCCCACCAGATATACCATCTGGATGTGTGGGGTGAAGCAGGAAAGCCACACCACCTGTTTTGTTTAGATAGAAAACATTGCAGTCATAACTACCACTGAACATGAGCTAAATTTTCTCCAGCACACATTACTTCATGGCAGTAGCAATAGGCAGAACAGTCTAAGGACTCAGGTTGTTGTCCCTTCACTCCTTCTGCTGATACGGGAAGGAAGAAAAATGGGACTAACATTAATTGTCCCTCAACTTGTGTGGAAATATGTTCAGTACTTTATTCCTGTCAGTCATTAATTGTTGCTGAAGCTAGGCAGACTTGAGTGACAAAATCTTTCTGAAAACTCATCAGGATTTTGCTACTAAGATTTCAGCATATATTTGTAAAAATTATTTATTAGTTTAAGCCCAAGCCAAAAGAGACTGAATTGTGTTTTTTTCTAACACATCCAATCCTACTGAAGTTTAAGAAACTGCATGAACTGATTCAGTCATTGTTCTTCACCCAGGAGTTAAAAATCAAAAACAGTACCTTCATGCACTGCTGAATTTCATGTTTGCAATTCTGCAGAAATTTCTGGTATATCCTTTAATTTGAGAAGAAAGAAAAAAGTTTTGTCAAGAAAAACTGAGAACAATTCATTATACTATAATCAAATGTACAGCTTCAGCATAGCCATGAATTGGGCAGAGGATCCCAAGTAAGCAAACATCTTATGGCTTGTGTATACCTTGTCACCCTGACTCCAGTCCCTTTCTCTCCTAAAATTTACATATGATGCTTCCTTTGCTGCTCTTTATTGTAATAAATAAGTTGGAAACACATATATTACAGTCTCACTGGTAGTCTGTCACCAACTGAATAAACACTCTCCTGATTCACCTCAACACTCAGCAATTTAGTTGAAAGGAGTCTGAGAAATAACATAAATGTAGAGAAATACGATGTATTTCCTTATGAAAAATAAAGCAGTTTCTCATCAGTTCTGAATCCATTTTTCACAGCATTCTTTATCTCTTAGCTCAATTATTAAAAACAATAAGGTGGACACCTGCTGTCATATCTTCAGCACAAAGTTCTCCATCTGTGATATAACCAACCCTATACAAAGATTATCTACTCTGCCATACTGAGGCCACATCTGGACTCTTAGATCTGGTTCTGCATTTCTCAGATCAAGAGAGACAAGGAACTATTGGAGGGAGTCCAACATAGGCTATCAAGATGTTGAGGGTACTGGAGCATCTCTGGGAGGAGGAAAGGTTGAGCGCCCTGGGGCTGCTTAGCCTGGAGAAGAGCAGATCCAGAAGGGATCTGCTCAATGCTGAGCAAGAGCTGAAGGGTGAGGGCAAGAAGATGAGGCCAGACTCTACCCAGTGGAGACCAGGGACAGAACAAGGCACAAAGGGCACAAACTGGAACCCAGGAGGTTCCATCTGAACAGGAGGAAGAACTTCTTCTCTGTGAGTGTCTTGGAACCCTGGCCCAGGCTGCCTAAAGATGTTGTGGAGTCTCCTTCTCTGGAGAGATTTCAACCCCAGCTGGAAGTGAACCTGGGCAACCTGCTGTGGGTGACCCTGCTTTAGCAGAGGGATTGGACTAGGTGATCCTCAGAGGTCCTTTCTAACCCCCATCATGCTGGGGTTATGGGATTCTGTGATTGTTCATGTCATTTTTCTGTCTCACCAGATCCTTGGGCTTTCTCTCTCTTTTTTTTTTTTTTTCTTTTTAGGTGGTCTGACTTTCCCTGATGAAATAAGGATTCACATAATCCTTTTTCTACATTTAAAGTAAAGACAATTGGTCAATATTACAAGGACATAGTTAGTATTTTTTTTTTCATTAGCTAGCTAGGGAACACTAGAACATATTTTATCTATATACACTCTACAAGAGATGTGAATTCAAAGACTTTGTTAGGTCATGTCTGAGGAGATAACAAGCCTGTGGAGGGAGAGATAAAAGTGCTGAAGAGGACCTGCATCTCCAGAGTGCCAGGCTTGGACTCTAGATGAATTTTCACAGGTGTTTTATGGTGTTGTAACTTTAAAATCATCCTTGAGGAGGTAGTCCTTAGCCAGGTGATTCTCCTACTGCCATGGATCCAACCTGTGTCAAGCACAAGTTAATAGTAACGTAGAAAACCAGCAAGGACCTCTAACCCCAATGAAATTCCTGTTAGGATCTGTGCAGAAACTGATGTCTGTTGGGAAATCTTATCTCTTACTCTTGCTGGACAAGAAGAATTCAGACCCAGCTACATATGATGTACTTAAGTGCTCTACTGAACATGTAGAGCACAAGAATTACAGGGCAGGAAGAATGGGCAATATGGAAAGACAGAGAAGATTGAAAAATCAGACAGTATTTTCTCTAGAAGGAGTGTGCCTCTAGCCTCATGTGAGCTGTGATTGTTCACACATCTCAAGAGAAATCACTCTTCAGGTTAAGAAAAATGTCAGTGGGAAAGGTAATGGAGTTTGGAGGTAAAAGAGCTACAATTCTAGAAGTGTAAGTTATTTCTTTCACAGGAGAGCAGGATACCAATCTGAGTAGTCCAAGCTGATGATATGGGGGTTTTAAGTGGTAACAAGAGGGCTAAGCCCAACAAAAAAGAATGAATTCAATGCTGGGTGAATAAAAAAAGGAGTCTACTGTAGCTTAGAAAATCACCATCTGGTATTTCCAGTGCAAAAAATCTCTGCCATTTTTAGCAAATCAAGAAGAAAAGGGTAGAGAGAAAAAGGTGTAACATAATGTATTTGGATTGCTGTTAGTTATTGTTTTTAATCAGAAATGGGGGGAAAAAAATCTGTTCAGAACAAAGCTGATGCTAGACATAAAATACACAATAATAGCATAGGTATGCATGTTGCTTTCCATTCCTCTAGAGGGTATGATTGTACTCTTATGGTATTGAGTTTGAAAGGGCCTGGATTCTCTCAGTTCCTACTGAGGTCAGTGAAAAAATCTGAGCATTCAACCACCCTGAAAAAGCAATTGTTTATACTAAAGAGAAAAAGTCATTTTCATCACCAGCAAAGCAGTCAAATCATGGTCTCATACGTGGCCTTCACAAAATTTCTTTTCCCACCTTTATTCCTGCCTTTTCCCTAATGTGGGGAAGGAAATCTGCCCTTGTCTCCTAATTTGGTGATTCCATATGTAGTAATGGGAATTCAGACATCATCAAGAATAAGATTGTTAATGGCTAATATTCATGTAGCATCTATTTCCATCCATAGACTTTGATGTTTATAAGAGAGAGAGAGAGAGAGAGACAAAAAGAGCCATATAAGGTCACACTGAAGTAATAAGTAAGGTTAAGCTTTGTAATATTTCCTTTGTCATGTGAGTTTCACATTGATGGTGAGCATGGAAACAGGAGATGAGTGATGAACTTCTCCTTAGTTTCTTGAAGAAACACCAGCTGTCTAGTGTACATCACTAGCTTAGCCTATTCTTTCTCAGGATTACCTTTTATTTTCTCTTTGGTGCATACAACATAGCAGGAATGTTTGTGACAAAGATTTACACAATGAATTGCAAAATTGACTTGAATAATTCCATTGTAATATAGAATCATAGAATCATAGAATGGTTAAGGTTGGAAAGAACCAGCAGAGGTCATCTAGTCCAACCTTCCACTCTAACAGGATCACCTAAAAGACATTACTTAGGGTTGTGTCCAGACAGCTTTTGAATCGCTCCAGGGAAGGAAACTCCACAACCTCTCTGGGCAGCCCGTTCCATTGCTCTTCCTCATGTTCAAGTGGAACTTCCTATTTTCCAGTCTCTTCATGTATCTCCTGATTGTCTTTCAACACTGGTCAGCTCTAACACTGATTGGTGGGAGTCCAGAAGATCCTGCTTCCAAAGAGCACTAACAACACAGTTTAGGGAACTTCCTCCCTCATTTGTTCATCATGGCACTGCAGGTTGAATAGAACTGCTCAAACTGTTGATGGAAGCCACTTTCATGATAAGCCATTGCTGGTCCTTCCTGACAATTTGACACTGCTATTGTTTCTCCATTGCTTTGTACAGAATCAGGGTGAAGACAGCAGAGCAAGTAAAGTGTGCAGCAGGAGTCTTCAACATTCAGAATGCGCAAGGTCTTTCAAATCTTGATAATACTAATATTCCTTACATTCATGGGTTTGTAAAATTGTGGCTGTAAGCTCATTTGCATACTGCAAGGCCAGAAGAAACATCTAGAACTGTCTGAACTTGTCTGTGCAAGGCAGAAAGTCATCACCCCTACTTGAAGGGTCAGTCACAAGAGGACATAAAAGATATTTTTAAACTTGGTTGTTGGATTTCACCAAATTGGAGAGAACCATGAATGAAGTAGAAGGTTTTACAGCCTCCTAAATACACTTTAATGTATCTTTTACTTAAATCCCATCATTATATGCAGATGAAAGCTAGTACCCAACAGAAAGATGCAGAGAAGTCAGAAAAGAAGAAGCCACTCCAGGCGTCTTCTACCTTGGAGCTCTCTGGATCAAAGGAGAGGTTTGTTGGGCTAGGTGGGGCTGGCATGTAAACTGGGTGTCTAAAACACTTAAAATTTGATACTTTAATATTTTATCTTAATTTATTTTAATATTTTATCTTAATTTTTGTCAATATTCAGTGGAG
>VWZX01010561.1:49774-73624 GCA_013399015.1 Galbula dea | reverse complement strand
AGAAGGGAAGGGAAGGGAAGGGAAGGGAAGGGAAGGGAAGGGAAGGGAAAGAACACATTGTTATCAGTGTAGTTATACAATGCACTGATGAAGCTTTTGTGCGGTGTCATTACAATTTTAGTTACCTTATATTCAAGAAAGATTAATTGCAAGTAGAAGTGCAGGGAAAGACCAGAATATTATGAAGTTTTACTTGGTTCACTTAGCAAGGGGAAGGCTGATAAAAATTGATTGTAAAGTGCTTTGTGAAGAGGCATCTGAAGCACAGCTATCACAGAGGAATAAAAATGGTTCACACAGCACATGGCACAGAGGAACAGCACAAGAAGCAAAGCAGGTCATGAGTATCTTACTGATGGAAATCAGATTTCTAACCATTCAAATTTGGCCCTTTTGATCCCAGGAGAAGGAGCAAAGAAATAGCTGTCGAACTAATCTTGATCAGTTAACACCAAGGTACTCTATGATGAACAACCAGCTTCATCTCAAGCTGTTACCTCATTCTCCCACAGGTAGTCTTCTCTCTCAGTAACAGGTTCATATCTTTTTTTTTTTAAAGAAAAAAAAAAGCTTTTTTAATCCTTATTGTTTATCTTCATTTAGCCTATCACCATACAAGAAAGCATCTCATGAGAAACAAGAAAGTGATTAAACCTTCATGTACTTCTATCCTCTTCTCCTTTCCAGACTTGGTTTATGTGGATAAATGAGAAATGTTAGGACACAGAAACATCAAACCCAACTTCCTCAAAATTTGTAAACATTTATGCAACTTCCACTTAGCATTTATTTTAAGGTATGACCTCTCATCCAAATATAATTGGAACAGGTATTTGAGATGAAGTTGGTAGCTTAAAATCTCAGTAGCAGCTTAGTCCNTTTTTTTCTAATTGCTTCTCTGGATGGGAAAAGAAGCTTGCAAATGAAAACTCTAGAAATTTCCCAAGTAGTATCCACTGAGTCAGAGCCTGTATTTATTTATTTGAAACACTGACAAAAATGTTCCTGTGTAATGGAATAATTTTTTTGGCCAGCAACAGTTGCAGAGCCATAACCCAGCAGGAGGCTGGTCTGGTGGAAAATCTCCTTGTGCATTTGTTTGTTTATTTATATTTCAGAAGAAATGGTCAACAAGATTTATTCAGCAGGAATAAAAAGCTCCCAGTAAATTCTTTCTCGTTGGGATTTGACCGCGTAGTTTGCTTATCTTGCTACTTTCAGCCTTTCTGTTGCAGTACTTTACATGGTTATTAATTGGGAGGCTAAATTGCTCATCCCTGATCTCCAAAAGTTTTTAAGTACTTAAAAAAAATATATTAGTGTAATTTGTAACCATCAGCTTCCTGAACCCTAAGAATCACTATCATTTTACCAAGCTAGGGGCATTTTCCATTTGTTGGTCTTTTTGATCAAGATATATTTATCCAAATTAGGACCATGCCTGCCCAAACTGGAACAATGACCCTGTATATTTAATTATTCCCAAGCAAGTCCTAAAATAAAACAGCTGTATAATCCATACAGAGAAAGAATGAAGCATATGTGAGACTCCAAAACCCTTTGTACACCAAACAAGGGATTTGGGTTTATTCACTGGGGTGTTTTGTGGATTTTTTTTTTTTCAGACAAGGCAGGGTGAACTTTGAACCAAGTGTGAATTTTTATGAAATTAACCAGAAAGAGTTCTGGCACGTGATGGGTTGAGATAGCACAAGAAAAGCACAGCCTGGAGGCTCTAGGAGGGCTAAACAATCATGTAAAACAATCTACTTTGCCAATCCCATTCCTCATGTTGTAAAGGCTCGAGGAAAGACCTTGAACCATGTGCCTAGCTCTCCTCATATGCTCATCCTAGTCAAAATAAAGGCAAACCAAAACCCCAGCCTGACTCTGCTGATTGTTAGTTATGTTATCAAGCATTGCTGCTTATTTTCCAGAACAAAACCGCCAGAATTTACACAAGTTAGTTCACAGCGTCACAGACAATTTGTCACAGCTTGTTCCAAGCACTGCTCCAACCATTACCTTCACCATGGCTTCTTTTGAGCCTGCAAATGAAGTTTTCAAGGCACTGCACAAAATCTTTTATGATCTGCTACTTCTGCTATTTCTCTTGGTCTGTATTATATAGGGAAAAGTACAGCTCCACACCCTCACAGATATCTCTGTCAGAGGTGAGAGTCACAAACCTCTAACTAGAGCTTTGGTCAACGGTAGTTGAAACCTTAGTCAAATATAATTAAGGATTTCTTAACATACCAGCAGGTTTTCTTCATTAGCAGGTATGACATCAACAGGGCAAGGAAGCCGGTGAAGAGTTTAGAGCACAAGTCTTGTGAAGAGCAGCTGAGCAAACTGCGGTTGCTTAGTCATGAGAAAAAGAGGCTCAGGGAAGACCTTATCACTCTCTACAACTCTCTGAAAAGAGGTTACAGCCAGGTGGGGTCTGGTTTCTTCTCCCAAGTCACAAGCAATAGGACAAGAGGAAACAGTCTCGAGTTGTGTCAGGGGAGGTTCAGGTTGAACAGTGGGAACATTTTCTTTCCTGAAGAGGTTGTTAAGCCCTGGAAGAGGCTGTCCAGGGCAGTGGTGGAGTCAGCATCCCTGGAGGGGTTTGAAAGATATGGAGATGTGGTGCTGAGGGACATGGTTTAGTGGTGATTTGGCAGTGCTGGGTTACTGGTTGAACTTGGTGATTTTAAAGCTCTTTCCAGTGAAAATGGTTACATGATTCTATGACAATCTAGCAGTTTAATAACATTTTTGCTAACTCAGTAACTTTATGTCTTAAATTTAGATGCAACTGCCTGGCTCCTTTTTCTCTTTTTTTCTCAAATCCATAACTGATATTTGTTAGATAAGCCATTGACTAGAAAATGTGTATCATTTCAGACTGAATTTTGTTATGTTTTGTGAACCATGTTCTGTTCTAGATTATGCCATGAAGTTTTACTAGCTTCACAGAACCTGCAAGAACAGGGTGTAGACTCTGCTGCTTCCTAGCAACATGGCAGATCCTTACCTTCAATCTTCATGCTTTAGGTAAATTTCAAATTCCTAAATGTAGGTTTAGGTAAAAACCACGAGCCCATGGGTGACAGGTTTCAACACTTCTGCATTACACAAGTGTTCTGGTTTTAACACCTAATGAAAACATTAGCATGGTAAATTTACCTCACTGGGTGAGGATTTGATTGTTCATTCTCAAAAGTGTAGGTAGGTAGTTCATCACCTGGATCATCCATGTTACGTTTTCTTTGCTTTTTTTTTCTCTGTTCCCATGGCAGACAGGGGGATACATCAGTTAAGACTGGGGCCTCAGCATGAACCAAAGCTTTAAGCACCTGTGGAGTTAGACATCTCTGAGCTTTACATATGTCCCAAAGGTAGGACACTTGGAAGTCTTTGGTGATCTGGGGAATGTCACCTGTGTGTGAAATGGGACACTAGAGGCTTTCTGAGATTTGGACTATGCAGAGGAATGGTATATGCACTCTACAGAAAAGAAAATAAAAGTTTTTTTACATTAATTCAACTGTTGTAAAAACATAAGATTTTCTGAAGGAGTACTTATGGAAATGTAGGTCATCTAACCATTGGCCATCATTACTTCAGAAGATATCAAAACACATGCAAGGTTCTTTCAGAAAATTTGGGAGAAAGGGTTGAGTTGTTGGAGTGGTCAACACAGGAAATTTTCATGCACCTAGATCAGCAGTGCTTTGGTTTTCATACATAGAAAAGTTATTCTCCAGTGCTACTCATATAATCATTGTGTAGATATTCTCAGGCTTTAACATTATTTTCAGCTAGTGTGGCCCCAAAAAGTAAAATGTTTCACAACTTAAGTCCTCCACAGAGGAAATTAGGTATTTTTGTGATGTCTTGAGTTTCCACTCATTTTTGAAGTTCAGAACAGAAAATCTGGATCAGTTCTTAAGCTTCTGTGTATTTGTTGAGCGAACAGACTAAAGAAAGGCTGTATAATATATTGCACAAGTTACTTTTTAAATACAATTTACTAGGCATCATAAATGCACTAAAACTCCCACTATATAAATTTATATCTCAAGATTATATAAGAAACCAGCTGGATAAATCACTATATCTTCAAATAGTATGCATGAAAACTATGCATAATAACGAAGAGGTTATATATTGTTTCAACAGAAGGCAAAAATTACTTAACCATTTCGCTTCTGTGGTACCAGCATAAAGCAAAGCTCAAGAAAATACATCTGCTATTTCAAATATTTGGTATATTCCTCATGTTTATCTGTGACCCATCCACTGCTTTTACAGCAAACAGAAAGACAAGTCTTACATCCTTGTTCATGGCATGCAATTTTTGAAATAGCATATGTATATTCACTTAATATGCAGTCTTACGTGTAACATCTGCAACCATTATGCTTCAGAGAGGCTGACCATAATCCTCATCATGAACTGACAGTGGTGAAAAGCATAGCTGCAGGAACTGGGGTCTGTTTTCTTTTGACTTCTGTATTACCTAGTGATAAAAGTTTACACTTAGGGGTTACCAATTATTTTCTGGGGAAAATGTAAAAAAAAGAATAAAACACATTTTTGAACATGTGAAAGCACATTCCTGCTTTTTTACTAAGTTCCAGCTTTTCCAGTTGGAAAGCATTAAAACAGGCCTCTTAAACATACATTTTCTCCCTCATTTCTTTTCTTTCTTTTTTTTTTTCCCTTTTCCTTTTCTTCCCTATGTAAATTTGTGACATCATGCTTGCCAACTCCAAATAGAGGAGTGTTGCTTTGGCTGATCCAGTGATGCAGAGATCCTGGTCTCTACTCGTGGTTATCTGCAGTAGGCAGAAGGAAAGAGTATTTGGTCTGTGCTCTGCCTCACTCATGGCTTGACTTCTTTCAAGTTTTGATCCAAAATGAGATGTCATTGTCAGCTAAGCCACCATTTTCCATTCTTTGAAGGAAACAGAAGTCTTCTTCAGCATTGAGATAAATAAATAAGAATGAAAATATTGTGTTAGGAGTTTGTTTATGTGCACATGGTATTTCACACTATTAAACCCAATAGTTTTAGGCTGTCAGCAGATTTGTTCAGCTTCATTAGTCCATATCTAAGTGGTGTTATGAGGGTGACTTTATGCGGTGGAAGAGAAACCATGATCAGATAAGAAAAAGGGCAAAAACTGTTAGTGATTCTAAAAATAATAATCTCTTTGGTTCAAAAGTATAATATTAAGATAATAAGTTGTGGATGGCCCCTCCCTGCAAGTGTTCAAGGCCAGGTTGGATGGGGCTTTAAGCAACGTGGTCTTTTGGAAGGTGTCCCTGCACATGGCAGGGGGGTTAGAACTTGACGATCTTTAAGGTGCTAAACCATTCTGTGATTTTATGATTAGTAACTTTAAATATAATAAATACTATTTTTAAATGTTGTTATTGCACTTGGGACTCAACCCTAGTAATATCTGAAATGACAGGGGTGTTTGTAATTGGTATGAAGGCTGTTCCATCTCCTTAAGTTGAATACCACATAAAGGACATCTGTCATAGCACATATTCTATAATAAATCTCTTACCATCATCACAGAAGGAAAATGGCTATGACATAAGGACATCCATGTTTTGGGGTCAGTCAGAACAGTATTTTTAATCTATAGGTCTTAAAAATGAAGATAGTATCCCAGAAAAAAAAAGAGAATTCTTCTACCTGGCTCTTTGGGTTTGAAGTGGAACAAAAGAAGGTCAGTTGGCAGCTGATCAAATCACAGGTCTGACAGTTGTAAAAATCAATCCCACATACTTACCTTGAGGCTCACCCATCCCAACTATGACATACACCTCAGCACACAGAGAGAGGTAACACATCTGAGTAATTAAAAGCTTTGCTTCACCTGACCATGGGCAGTAAGGTTGAGAGCCCTTCCTCAAGAGGTCTGAAAGCAATGGCTAGAGCGGCTTTTGAACTTTCTTCTGAAAATATCAGAGGAGTCAGCAGCTGGGGTTTTTGAGGTCTAAGAGGCTTTCAAAGCTTATGACAACTTGTGCAGGAACCTTTTCCATAGCACAGAGCTATACAAAAAGGAGTGAAGTGCTTAATATGCAGCATTGTGAGCAGGGCCCTGCTCCAGCAAAGAAATCAGGAGCAAGCTAGACCAAAAAAAAAAACCAAAACCAACATAGTTCTGATTAGGTTGAGAGAGGAGATATGGGGTTTCAGTTACAGTTGGATTGAAAAACAGCTTAAACACAGACCTGTTAAGCTCAACAGGTATCAAAGTGATAAATGGAACTCTTGCAGCTGGCTTGCACGTGTGCTGCAAAGTGGAGGTTTGGGACCTGCCCAACACGCTCCGCAGAACCAAACATGTGTGGTGAGTTCATCATAGGATGGGACAAACCAATGGCTGACATGGAGCAAGAAGCAGGCTGAGTTTTTACTGTGTGCATACTTCTGCACTGTCTGCACACATTGCTATTTTATTCAGGAGTTGCAGGGATCCAGAACCCTGCTGGAATGGTTGTACCACCATCCAGTGCAGCTGCATTGCAAATAGCTAACTTACCCATGAAAACAGGGCTACCAGTGATTTTTAGGTGGAGTTGCACAGAGATAGCACATATACACATGTATGTTCTGTATAAGTAATTTGTTTTGGAACTACCAAAATATAATCAACACATGGTGCAGCTTAAAATAAATAGATAGACAAATAAATAAACAAATAGGCAGAGAAACAGAGAGGTAAAGAAATATATATATATGTTCCTCTAACAGTATCTGACTATTTTTAAAAGTGGCCTTTTTGGTGTAAGTGATGAGAATATTAATTTGTAATGAAGACTTTCAATGGTAAAGTTAACCAATCATCAATTTTCCCCATTCTGTTTTGGCTTGGTTTCTTATGAAATACATCCAAAGAGTTTTCTCCTTAATTTCTAAGATCATTTTTTGTAGAACAAGGTCAGAATTTGTAATTGATTAGTCATTTCCACAAGGCTTACCAGTGTACACCTCTGGGTACTCTTTTCCCCCAAGCCATTGATTCTGCTAGACTGAAGGCTCACAGAAATCTCATTTTCAAAAGGACATCTTTTTCTGTCATGTTATTCTGCCAGTTTTAGTACTATCCCTAAAATGTTAGGAAAACTCTAAAAATCTGGAATATCAACTGATGTGATGAAACTGAAAAAAAATTGCCATTCTTCCCTTGGAGTTCCTTGGAAATACTGACCTGTGTATGCTTCAGATAATTATATTGAATTTATAGCTGTTAAAGTTTTTAATTCATTGCTAGTAAGCCAAGAAGCAGAGCATAGACTATCTCCAGTCTGGTGAAAAACTGCAATCCAAAATCTGATTGGCCCTGCAAGAAATGGAGAAAGTTCAAACTACAAAAACCCAGAAGGCTCCCTCCCATTGTATAACAGCAATGTGTTTTCTGTCTCAGTTGAACTTGGACTAAATTGTGATTGTGATTTATTCTGAGTAACAGGCTGCAGATAAGTATGAAAAAAAAATAAAAATAAAGTCATCTGGAAACCTTCCTCTCCAAATGGTGACTCTCTGGAAGGTCCTTCCTTTACAAGTAACTTCTGGAAAATTTCTTGATTAATAAGAGCCTGCAAATAAACTTTAAAATGATGGCTTTGTTATTGCTTTGGCACAATATGTTAACAGCACAGCGAGCTCTGCCAAACTGCAAGCGCTCTTTCAGGAGGATTATGTCCTTGTTTACATATCCAGCTGCACTGGGGACGTGTCCGTGGTGGTGCTCAAACAATGTCCCCAGTGGGGGTGCCCATTAGGGGAGGGTATGCTAACCACTGCTCGCTTTGTTGGAATCGAGTGAAAATGCCACAGCAGACCTCAGATCTTCGGGGGGAAAGTGATGGAATCCTGCACTTTCTGAATCCTGTTTGGGTTTGTTTAATAGGGATGTTTGGACTGCTCAAAAAAAAAAAAAAAAAAAAGAGAGAAATTTCAGTCCATGGGATTGCTCTGACAAACCTTCTTCGAAGTAGTCTGTGTGGAAGTGAGCATAAAGCATAAACACCCAACTGAGTGTCATATTATAGATCCATTTACCCTGCACTCCTAAATAAGGCTTATGTAGGTGAGTAAAGGTTTATAACATACTCTTCTCATCTAGGCATAGGCCTTCTCTTTGTTTTGTTTCTGCTCTCTTTCAGAAGGAGATGGGCTGAATGCATGTGTCCTCCTGGACCTTCCCAGTTCCTTCATGGGAATGTGGATTGCAAACACCTAAATGAAACATATAAGAGGGATTTTTTTTTTCCTACGTTCATGTAATTTATATTTAAGGAAAGCAGATAGGTGGTTAAAAGAAAGGCAATCAAATCAGTAACTCTACTGCAGAAATATGATAATTTTACAGTACCATGCCTATAAACTGTTACTGCTTTCATTTTTCAGTTCCTTTAAGTTTCCTACTCGTGAATATGAAAATTTGTAACAGGGTACTTCATTATGGAACGGGCTGAAAATTACTAAGCCAGGGTTATGGTTCAAAAACAGTGCAGATGAAATGAAGAATTCCCTAGGAGAAAAAAAAAAACAGGAATTTTGTATCTTCCAGTAGGTGTTCAAATGTATTTAGACTGTTCTCCCTTTTCAAACGTCTGGGTCTGCTCCTTGCCAGTACACATGAAAAGCCTTGATGATTAAGTTGTTTAGGTGATATAGTGAATTACTCCCGAGGCACAGACACATTCAGTTCCCAACAAAACAATGACGAAATACTGTAATGTTTCTTTAGATGTTCATGAGCATTGTTGTCAGCAGCAGGCTTGGGATGAAATCCTGGCTTTGGTGAAGTGAACTGCAGATCCCCCACAGACTTCAGCAGATTCTCCTTTCCCCACTTCTCCTCTTTGCAGTCATTTAACAGCACATCATTAAGGTTTGGCTCGAAAACACGTCCTCACTCCAACTACTCTATCAAACCACTTGTAGCCCCAAAGACTATAAAGGTTTCTTTCTTTCTGGTCTACATGGATTACACTAAAATGAAAAAGGATTGGGTTGGGGTTTTTTTTCTTTTCATTGTTCCTGCAAAATGTGCTTCATTCTTATAAAAATAATGGATATTTTCCAAGCTCTTTCTTTTCTAACAAATTGTTTACATGGAGCTTAGGTCTGGACTGTTCAACCGTCCTCCTTCATGAGGGAGACAATCTCATGTCAGAGTACAGCCAGGCTTCAAATAGCAGATCATGAAGAAGACCAACAGCATCTCTTAATCTGTCATGTGGGACTAGAGAGTAACAAGAGTCTGTGGCACCACAAAAATGCATGATATTACCCAAACTGTGGGGAATCAGAGGGTGAGAAC
Organism: Galbula dea; assembly: GCA_013399015.1. Taxonomy (NCBI): domain Eukaryota; kingdom Metazoa; phylum Chordata; class Aves; order Piciformes; family Galbulidae; genus Galbula; species Galbula dea. Next base: position 64,277 of record VWZX01010561.1, on the reverse strand, counting down.
CACACAGGATCATGTCTGTAGAGCTCTTCGCCAAGAAGTGACCTTCATCTCAAGAAAACTGAAATGTCATCGACTGCCCTTCCCAAGGGACACCGGAAATCACAAGCAAGCATCTATTTGCTGATTACAGATCTCTTGATCTTTACAAGCACTTCTTGGTGTGTCTCATATTTCATTTTGCATTGCAGAGTTACTGACGTACAGAGAATCAAACCCGTTTTCATCTTTGTGGACTTTCGTGGCAGCTTTTGTAAAAGGATTGGGGCTAGTTTCTGACTTTGCTTCCTGTACAGGAAGCTTAGAATACAGGCTGCAGGCACAATATTCACCATAGTGAAGTAGCACATAGTCTATTGTATCTCTTAGTATGAATGATTAGTTTCTTCTGTCCTCCACGTGAGAATATCCTAATTCTAGCTTTGAGAATAGGTAAAAGAAAGCATTCTCCTTTGTTTTGGCATTAGATTCCATGTTTCCTAGTGGACTACAGAGAAGATGCACTAAATATCATGGTTTTAATTGGGAAGGAAATCATCTTTTCAGCACAAGAAAGATAGAGCCACAAAACTTTACTTTATCTTCAAAATATGAATCAGCTGCTGCTGGTGATGACACAATGGTTATGTTGCCCCAAAGAAAAGCTGGCAGAAGGTAATATAAGAGTGGTTGAGAGGTGGAAAATCCTGCTCAGCCTAAGACAGCAACCAAACTACTGGCCATATCACAGAGTTAACATCTTTACTGAGTAATGAAGAATAGAAAGTAAAAAGTCAGGGACTGGGACCCATGATCTCTAAGATTTTAACAGCACCATCTCCCTCAGGAATGATGCTATCTACTCCTTGACCAACTCTTCTCTTCCCCTTGGCCTTTGGAGTTCCCTCCAACACTTCTTTGGTCCTGCCAATGCTGGAAGTTGTTCTGGGTGGCTCTACCCATGAGTTTGAGCACGTTTCAGACCTTTGCTGCTTCAGACCTTGGGTTTCAGCAGAGGTTATTTGCGTGACCTGCCCATAGGAAGCTCTTACCTCACCATATCATTGGCTGCAGAAGAGCTGTTGTAGGATTATTCCCCCAGGTAGCTGTTATGGCTCATTTGTCAGTCTGACTTTAAACACAAGTGGTATAAAGGATCTTCCAGTATTTGCACTGTGTCACACTGAAGAGCAAGCCATCAGTTAATCTATTTCAAAATGGACTTTTATGAAAAGCCTTCAGCTAGTCTATATCAAAAGATAGACCTTTAAGAAATCCAAAACTTTAAGAACTCTACCAGAGGATAGCTGTGTTAGTGAATGGATGTGGAGCCTTTCTTATTGACTATAATCTCACTCAGTCAGACTGACTAAAAGCTATTAAATGTATGTCTTCTACAGCATTTGAGAGGAGCTGGGCTTGTCTTGCCCTTGGGCAGGCTGACAAGCAGAGGTCTGATTAGGATGCCTGAGGACTGATGGTTCTGGGTCACATCAACAACTCTCTGACCTTTGCAGGTGGTTCACCACAGCCTGGAGTATCTCTGATATGCCTGACTGCAGTAGTGTAAAATACTTTTAATATTGACAGGCTTGTTTCAGAATAGAAATTTTCTTGGAAATCCCTTAAGATTCTGTTGATGTTTTATGAGCTCAAGTCCTCACAGGCAAGAAAAAAATGCAGAAAACAAGGTAATTTAGAGATTAATTGCTAATAGTGTGATAGTTGACAGTAGCAAATAAATAGTTTGCTTTATCTCTCCCTGCTTGCCTCACTAACTACACAAATACAAGGAAACCTTCTAATAATGTGCAATATCTGGGGAGATGGCATTTTACTGGGATTGCACAGCTCAGCTAAACCCAGGCTTCCTTCTCAATACCCAACATCTTTGCTGTCTCTTCTGATTGCAGAAGGTAAACTCATTTAAACTAGAATCCACCAACCAAGTATCTTACATTTTATGACCTCATGTAGTAGCTCCTGTACCATCTACCAGGTCCTATGAAGCCCTAAACAGCCGATCAAACTCCAGAGATGTTTTCACTTTATGATTTCAGTCTGCAGGATTGATGTGAGAAAATAACCTGATCTCTTCAAATGTGGGCTGAGATCCTGCAAACAGATGTGCCTACAGAGACAAGACTGTGCACCAAAAAAAAAAAAAAAAAAAATGCTCTCTGTCCAGAGTCTGAATCCAAGTGATTTTCATAGATTTAAGCTTTCTGGTGATTATGGCCTCAGGCCCCTGTTTGCATTGCTCATGTTCAGTCATTCTCTGTCCTTAAAAAAAGGCAAAGGACACTATTATCCAGCACTGACTCACCAGCACAAAGTACTATAATTCACTGTAAAGTCTGCCAAGCACTGGTATTGAAAAACAAAAGAAATAAAAAATAAGGTCCAACTGAATTAAGAAAATGGAGTAGTGAACTTCCTTCTCCTTCTTGCATAGGCACACAAGTCTATGGAAAGAGTTCTACATAAAAACATTGCAGCAATGGAAGTTTTAAAGGAAGATGTAGAGGCATAGAATGGTTTGGCTTGGAAGAGGCATTTCAGGGTCATCTAGTCCAACTCCAATGCAGCCAGCAGGGACATCAGCAACTAGATCAAGTTGTTCTGAGCCCCAAACAACCTGACCTAGAACGGTTCCAGGAATGGGACATCTACCACCTCTCTGAGAAACCTGGGCCAGTGCCTCACCACCCTCATTGTGACAAATTTCCTCATTTTTCCAAGTCTAAATATCCTCTTTTAGTTTTAAACCATCATCCTTTTTCCTATCAAAGAGGTCCTGCTAAAAAGTCTGTCTCCATCTTTCTTATAGAACCCTTTAAGTACTGAAAGGCTGCAGTAAGGTCTCCCTGGAGCCTTCTTTAACTTAGGCTGAGCAACCCCAACCTCTCTCAGCTTCTCCTCATAGCAGAGGAGTTCCAGCCATTGCATCTTTTCTGTGGCCTTCTCTGGACCCACTCCAACAGGTCCATGTGTCTTCTGTGTTGAGGAGTCCAGAACTGGCCCCAGCACCACAGGTGAGGTCTCCCCAGAACAGAGCAGAGGCAGAATCCCCTCCCTGACCTGCTGGTCACACTGCTGGGTACAGATATTTTTGATTCTCCTTTATTGGGACTGTGTTTTTGTTACCAGTATTTCTAGGTGTTCCTCAAAGTGATGGAAGATGTATGAGATGTGAAGATGACGTGCATTTTCAGGAGGGATCTGGTGCCCCCACTGCTCACAAAGGCACCAGTACTAAACACAAACGTGCTCACCCAGTTGCCCTGTCAGCTGGACATAAAGGTGTTAAGCATGAGCTGTCAAGCTATAAAGGAAAGGGTGGTTCTTAGACTGGGAGAAATAAAAATGGTTAGTAAAATCCCCAATAAATAAAAGCAACTCTTCCAGGATTTCTGACTCACTTCCTTGAAACTCTTTCAGCATTTTTGGCTTTATCAGGCTGAGGTCAATTTATTATTCAGCCAGTGCATAAGTAAACCAAACCAAAAAAGGAAAAGGAAAAAGACAAAAGAAACAAACAAACAAAAAAAGAAATTTAAAAAATGGAATAAAAATTTCAATTCATTTCTCCTAGCATCCCCAGGAATCCTTCTGGTCATGCTTTTCCTGGGCCAGATGCAACAGCATCTCTGATGTCAAATGTAGGGGCTTAGGGTGGGAAGGCTGTACCATTTGGATGGTGCTAAATCAGAGTGAGGCAGCCCCTTCTGTGCACCCTGGTAAATCTGCTTGTGTCAGCTGAGAGGTTGTTAGCAGTTGAGTCTGCACATTGAGGCATGGATTTTGGCAGGTCTCCTCTATTGCAAATATTAGTAGTTAAGCATCTAACTACTCAATTGCATATATAATTCAGGCAGGTGCATGTATAATTCAGGGAATTCACTATCCTAGAGACTTTCTAATTTTTGTTCCCTGTGGTGTTCATGAGCACAAAATTATGGACACTTTTGTTGTTGTTGTTGTTGTTGTTATTATTTTTGGTGGAGAAAAATGTGCTGCGAAGAAGCAACGCTGGGATGAAGCCCATCTGAAAATCTGTTCCCCAGTGCTTCAGTATACAAATGTAGGTGTTAATGCAGTGCTCTGTTTTCAAAGCTTGGAGCCTGATTCACTACTGCATAACACCAATATGAAATCAATCACCTTGTGCTGATACACAAGTGGATTAACCAGAGGTGAATGAAGCTTATTATTTGCAAGTGCCACTTGCCAAAACAAAAATTATCCATTAGGAAAAAAATATCCTTGCCTACCCCCATACAGATATTTGGAATTTTTAATGTCTAAAATGTCACTAAGAAAGTTAGACTGCATTTCTATACCCTTTTGTTTTTACAGTATAAAATTTCCAGAATATGACAAAGAATATAAACAAGTCATAGCCAGGTCATAATTTAGCATAAAATAAAACAAGACATTTAATCCTGGGGAAAAAAAAATGAGACTGGTAGAACTATCAAACTATGTGTGCAATTTCCTTGTGCTCAAATTGCATTTTCTCCCTTCAGTGTTATACGGAACGGGGTCTTGCCCTCTAGATTAGAGACTTTTGCATTAGAGGAAACTAGGTTATGTCTTCCACTGTCAGAGATAGAAATTATGAGCTGGAGTGCATTTTAGCCAGTCACTCTGAAAAATGTTAGCCCAAGGGGGTAATAATTAGAACTGTTTTTGTCAGGTGACTGCATTTTAAACAGTGATGTGTCTAAGAATCTAGCTAAGGGGTTTAATATAAATATAAATATTTTTTTTTTATAGTCAGCACTGTTGCCAGGATTTTTTTTCTTTCAGTTTTTGGCTGTTGTTTGGTTGGGGTTCTGGGGTTTTTTTTCCAAAAGTAAGCACTTTTCAGAAATTATCTACTAAAATGTAATACTGCTTAACATTATGGTGACCTGATAATATTATTTCCTTCAGAAACCAATAATTCAGTGGAGTCTGTGAAGTTCATACATATAGTGATAAACTAGCACATTATTTCTTACAGTCCCAAGGACATATGCATAGAAAACACATGCAAATAAAGAATATCTTGCTATTTTTACCCCTAAAAATGTAAAATGTGGCCAATATAAGGTAATGATCTTAATTCAGACTAAGAAAATAAACACTGAGCAAGAGAAGACATCAGAATTAGTGTCTTAATGATAAATAGTTCTACTTTTCCTTTGAGAATGATGTTTGTTTCCGTTCGTTGTCCCTAGATCACCAGATTCTGGGGGTGGGTGGATGTTCTGATGCCAAACTTGAGTTTGAAGTGATGAACAAGAATTGAAGTCAGATGTTGTGATCCTATAGGTGGGAGTGGACATCTCCTGTTTGGGTAAGTATGTCCCCACACGCAGAGCAATGCTCATTGCTGAAGGCTCAGCATCTTCATCACAAAATCCCCCATGCATGCAGGGACGAGTAGGAGCAGCTTCATTTATTCTGTTAAGCATTTATATCAAGACAGAAGTGCTTTAATTGATGGCAAGAGCTTTGTTCTTCTTTTAATAAAACCTCTCAGTCTTTGATTACTAAACTTAACTCCTGAATAATTCATTTACTTTCCCTTTTTCCATCTTGTGGGTATTTAAGAAGTTGTGCTGGTGTGAAGACAGCTCCTAGCCTGGAACTGCTCTCTGCTAGAACTAGCAGAGAGGATTTAATGATATCACTGGCTCTGTGCCTGTCTCTAGATATTGCACATCAGTTCTAAAAGTGGGACCAACTAAGAGTCCAAGCTGGAGAAAACAAATCTGAAACCATGGCCCATAGTTTTTTATCACTTGAGGAATTCCAATCTCATCGGACCAGCCCGTGTGAACTTTACAACTTCTTTTCACAGACATGACAGTCAGGATCCCAAGCTCCACGGAAAAATAGTCATTAATTTCTTTTCCTCCAAAAAAACCCAAAATAACACCCAAAAATCCTAACTGGTAAATAACAATTTCAGCAGTGCATGGAGCAGGTGTGCAGTATAGACTGTGTCCATATTTCATATTTGCCTTTTGTGGCCACACAGGAAGAAATCAGCTTGTTCCTAAATGATGTACACAGGCCAAATCCTTTTTGCATCACTCCTGGGAACAGTCCCATCAGTTTCAATAGGTTACTTGTTTGCTTAGAATGAACAGGATTTGCTTTTGTGTCATCGCTATAGACAGGTAAAGATTTTCTGAGTTACATTGGATATAGTCAACTAAGTATGTTCCTACTGAACATATGAAAACCTGTCATCTATGTTGATTATTTATTTAGAATCAGTCTTTTTAATTGTTAATTTCCTAATCATTAGCAAATTAAAACAAACTAAATCTACATGTGAATATTCATCCACTATGTATATTTTCACTACCAAAAATGAAGAAGTCTAAAGCTGGAATTGGTGTAAACTGTTATATAGTTTAATATTTTGTTTCTAAAATATATTTAAGCACATTAACAGCATCCTACTCCTAAGCCAGATTTATAAATGTGCTCCCTCATAAAAAGACAGAGACAATTTAAATATGAATGCTTTTCCTTCCTTTCTTCTCTTTTTTTTTTTTCAGTAAGTGCTATAATATACCTACCAAGGTTAATATTTGTCCTTGCACCTTCAATGAATCCATGGTAAGAATGTTTTTTATTGCTCTGCCGTAGCTAAAATTGCTTAGTCCATGTTATCTATGAGACACATCATTTTTCAAACTAAAACTTCCAAGTTTCATCAGAAAAGAGCAAGTCACACCCGATGTAAAGTGAATGAGTATTAAAATACAGGCAATATATGCCAAACCACCTTTAGAGAAATAACCTCACATGTCATAAAAGACAATAAATCTTTTATTTAGGAAAATGTCAAAAAATGTCAGCCTACTTCTGCTGAAAGCTGAAGTATTTTGTTCTCTTATTCCCAAGCCATATTAATTACTTTAATAAATGTACTCACATGCATATAGCTGTTGAAATAGTCTTCAGTTTGGCCGAGGGGTTTTTAAAGGAGATGTTGATTTTCTGCAACAGTTGGATGTTGAGTTTTAAGAAAGGAGCAAGGTAGGATGCAGCAGGTTGTAACAGGAGATAACATCTCCTACAGGAAATGTTGTCCATCGTTTCAGACCAAGGTATATGTGTCTATGGCATGCTGATAGAAATCTTTCCTTCTGTGTTTTCCAACCTTTATGTCAGTCCATTCTTTGCCTCTGGAGTACAACCTAAAATTATCAACCAGATGCACTGGATAGTCTCATCCCTCTTGCTTCTTTAATGTGTTCAATAACAAGCTAATTCTTGAAAGAAATCAATAATTTTCTTTGTTTCTGAAATACATAGTGGTTTTCTACTCTATCAGTAAGAATTTCTGAAGCTTGTCCCTCAAAGCTATGTCCTCACTGACGATTTCCCTCTACAGGTTTAAGCCAAGGAAGGGGTGAATTTACTGAAAGAGCTACAGGGCTGTTCTGAAAGGTTTTCCATCTCAGTACTTCTGGTATTTTTTATAGACCATATCCCTAGAGAAGGAGCATCTGCTCTGGTCCAGTTGATGGACTGAAATGAACAAGCTTACAAAATGAATACGGATGTTCTGGTACATTACAAGGAAGCAGTGTTCTTTTGTTATGTCTAGTTACTCCTTGTAGCTGGAACATCTCCTAACCATAGTTAAAGTAATTTACATCTCCAGGGAACTCCAAAACAATTAGCATTCTTGCAAAACACTTGCATTGTAGTTATGACTACTTCTACAGAATACATGGAGTGAAATATTTCATGGTCTACACAGGATGACAGTCAAGGTATGGAGAGATATTTGTGTAGCTAGACATGTCGCTCCATGAAGATGTTTGTTGCTAGCTGGGAATCAGAAGTAATTCCCCCTGAAGGTGAAGCTGGTCAGGAAGGACCCAGCCCAGAGGCTACAACTTCACCCAGGGAAGTGAGCTTTGAGGAGCTCACTTGGAATAACATCAGGGTCTGGAGGAGGAAGGGCAGAGCCTGTGGGCATCAGCCACCACCAGTAAGGACAAGGCAGGTAACAACATCTAGACCTGGGGCTGCTGGTCAAGGAGTTCCTTGGGCTGGTTGATATACCTTGGAAAGTGTTTCTACTCACAAGTGCACATTTTAATACCTTATAAACATGTGAAAGAAAAGATTTGGATAAAATTTTTCATGCTGTGTTTCAGACATCTTTTGAAATATGAGAGGATCACAGAATCACTGTATCACAGAATACTAGGGGTTGGAAGGGACCTCTGGAGCTCATTTAGTCCAACCCCTTAGAGCCATCAAGTCCAAGGATGATGTTGCATTGGCCAAAAGAGGGACATAGGGTTGTTCAGCTGGAAGAAAAGAGGCTCTGGGGAGACCTTCTTTCTCTTTACAACTCCCTGAAAGGAGGTTGGAGCCAGGTGGGGTTGGCCTCTTCTCCCAAGTCACAAGCAATAGAACAAGAGGAAACAGCCCTAAGTTACACCAAGGGAGGTTTAGATTGGACAGTAGAAATAATTTCTTCCCTGAAAGGGTTGTCAAGCCCTGGCACAGGCTGCCCAGTGCAGAGGTGGAGTAACCATCCCTGGAAGGGTTGAAAAGACATGGAGATGTGGTGCTGAGGGACATGGTTTAGTGGTGATCTGGCAGTGCTGGGGAAATTGTTGCACTTGATGTTCCTAAAGTTCTTTTCCAAGAAAAATGATTCTATGACTTGAAAAAAAAATAGTCCTGCTCTTCATCTTTTACAGTAGAAACTGATTTACAGTACTGTGAGAAGTACTGAAGGTTCCCAAGAAGGACAACTGGATCCCTGCCTTCCAAGGTGATCCAGAGGGAAAACACTTTCCAAAATGTTCAGGTTGCTAATACTTGCATTTCCCTCCCTGTGCTGGTCTTTTCGATGAAGGAAAATTGAACTGCAATGAATGTGCAGTTCTGAGCTGGAGATTCACATTAGTGCTTGTGAAATTCAAGCGTCGGTTTGTGCAAGGGACCTTTTGCAGGGCAAGGACTGCAAGATCTGAGCTTCTGCCTCTTGGCTCAGATGCTCCCACATTTAAATCTTCAACCTTTAAAAATCGCTTTGCTTCAGCAGCAGTTTTCACAGGACAAGGAAAGAATAAGGGTCTGGTTAAAACAGGTCACAGTGACAGAATGAAGTCACGGTCTGGAAGGCTCGGCGTGAGTAAGTAAGGGAGAGGGAATGTCACTCTGCTTTCCTTACGCTCTTTACACTCCTTTAACGTTAGAGGAGTGTGTTCTAACCCTGCCATGACATTCAGCAGGAAGTAAAATGTGTCAGAGAATCTCCTTCTCTCTCCCCTAGATCTCATATATCGTTTTGGTTTTGGGTTTTTAATGAAATAAGAGTCATTTGGGCAGAGAAGCACGTTTTCTCTATTATGCCCAATGGTAGGTTTATTATGAGAGCTTTGTGTTACCTTTGGATTTCTTTTTGCAATATTACTAAGGTGAACTAATAAAGAGAAACTCTGGCTCAGCCTGTGATGTTGCTGTGGAGCTCCAGTGCATGATACCTCTGAAATGAATCATCTCACAATAGTATTGGCTGGGTACATGCAAACAAGACTTCTAACAACCCCAATGTATATAAAGCAAAGATGCTTGTTAAATGAATATATCATCTTGAACTCAAAGGTTTATGTAAATCACCCACTTTCAGGAAGCATGAAGAAACACTAGCAGGCAACAGGTTCACTCGTGTCTGGTGGCACATCTTTTTCGTACCCTAAAGCATCTGTAAGACTCAGTGGACCACAGCTTTGACTTAGGGTGTCAATACTTATGTTCCCTTTTATTTAAGGCTGACTAGAATGACCTAAAGTAACAAAAACTGGCATAGTCATTCTGCATCTGGTCCTTCTCTATTCAGCTGTCTTCATTTCAAGCAGAACTTAAAAATAACTAAAACAACTTTTCTTTAAAAGGACATGTTAGCTGTTTTGTCTCTATATACGGTTACTTTTCAGATTGCTTTAATAAGCAATAATATAAGATAAGGTCAGTTAGATCCTTATATATTTTAAATGCTCTGCTCTTGAGTTGAAAACTATTCATAATTTGTGTTGTCTTCACACAACTATGTACAAGCTCTGCACTGTGTTGGTGACAGTCGTTTATCTGCAATTCTCTTCCCACTACTCTGTTATCCCATCATTTTTTCAGGTTGCTGTTTTATATAAACTTGACTTAACAGTGTTTTTCTTGGCTATGCAAGAAGTAGCCAACCAGGAAGCACATAGCCTTCTTCCAGGACCTCAGCTGACAGTGTAGAAGATGCTGAAATAAAAGTACTGCAGTCAGTAAAACAGAAGTGCGTTGACTAGAGCTCCAGAATAAAATCCTTGGATAGACCCAGTGCAAGAAATCACATTACAGTACATAATTTACTGTAAAGTACTATATTTACTGTAAATTTAGTAATTTACTAATTTAGGGAATATGACAGGGTATGGACTTGTTATTCCATAAAGATCCATGCTTCAACAGCAGTGACACACACACAAAAAAAAAAATAGACAATCTTAACAGGGAAGCAGACTTTCTTCTGAAACAATTTCCAGAGTAGCTAGTAACAAAGCTAAAAATTCCTCAGAACCAGTGGAAATTTCCATTTAAGATTTAACCCAGGGTATAGTTCTGAATGAGGCAGTTGTTCAACACCCCCAGCTCCATAAATCTGTGATTCTATATCAGATGAAGGGTAATTGTGCCCAAGCATCTAACGGACTTATTTAAACACCACAGCAAAATTGGAGGGATAATTCACAAGGGATTTTTTTTTTTCAAATTGTGTTAATAAAATCTTCAGAAACCTTTTATCCCATAAAAGGTAACATTTTCACACATGCTGTTTATGCTTTCAAAAGGACAGTATGCAAGTCCCTACACTTCATCATATAGGAAGCACTTAAAACATCCAAGGCTGCCTCTGAAACAAGCTTTCAAGAGCAAGAAGTTTTGCCAACCCCATTTGAATTTTTCTCGAGGAAAGTGCTCTTTTACTAACACCCTCCCCTTTCCTGGAGTGGGTAAAAATGGCCTCAGTATTCTCATGGGAAAAATGAACATTCCCCCAAAGCTTTGGAAGATACAGCAAAAAACAGTGCTTCTTGCCAAGAATAAAATTGAGCAAGTCTGAAATGTTTAGAGCTTCTGATTAAACCTTTAGTGGTATGTTTCTCTTAGACAAAGCATTTGTCATAAGTAGCATGTCTGCTAGAGTATGATTTATGCCACTGGACTGAAATTGGCTGAATAATTTATGCTGTTTATTGTTCAGTAAAGATTTAAAAAAAATAAAGCAAGCAGTGTGAAAAAATGAGAGGTAGACAAAAGTATATATTGAGGAATCTTGGTAATCTTAAGAAAAAAAAAAGTTATTTTGTATATTCAAAGTTAATAAAGTGAATCTAAGAGGAAAGCATACCTTACCGTGTGGACAATTCTAATGGGTGAACATTGTCAGCATTTTCAATGAAACCAATTGGCTAAGAAAAGCTGCCAAATAGGTGTGAAATGAGGTGAAATTACTAGGGAAACACTTTCTTTTAAGGTACTTTGCTTTGTTCCTTGCAGTGCCTTGAGCAAAAAATTTAATTTAAATACTGAAAATGGAAAGGCAGCTATATTGATTTAAATTTACTAAGAAAGTCCCAGAATCTATTTCCTCTTTCTCAGAATAAGTACATAATGTATATATAAAGATGTACATGTGAAAAATAGATATTACATCTATAATACCTTCGATTTTTCTACTCTTTATGTGTGAAACACAGTTTGTTAGAACCTACCACAATGTCTATTAGCATAAAACACATAACTTGAATTGTCAGTTTATAAAATTTTCAGAATGTATCATTATGGTTCTGCTCTTACTCTAAATTTTTACACAGCTTGTATGATTTATTTTATCTGTTGAAACACTGGGTTTATGTTAACACTTTATTTTTTTCTCCCCCCTCCCTTTTTTTAACACATAAATTTAATACCCTGAGCCTATTGCAGAGGCAGACTTGTGGACAAAAGGATGGATGAATGGATGGGTGGGTGGATGGATGGATGAGTGGGTGGATGGACGAGCATGCAGAAGAGGTGGGGAAAAAAAGCATGTGGCTGAATTCAGCTGAAAGTATTTCACTGATAACTCACTGTATACTGTGGCTAGAAATATTTGAAATGTTTACAGGCTACATAATATATATGTCTGACATATTAAAGCAGACTCCTATCAGCTGCTCAGTAACCATTCCAGTGAAACTCCTTAGAAGAAATCAAGCAAAATCACAGCCACCAGGCTGCTGTGCTGTTTCTAATTTGAAGGCAAATTCATCTCTGACACACAGCAGATTCCATGCAGGTGGAAGCAAGCCCCTTACTGCTCCTCTCTCTGCCAGTCAAATTATGTCATCAGTGAAGGATCACTGGTTTTTAATGATACGGTGGCCTCCATACTGAGAAGCAGGTCCTCACAGAGCAATATGCATAGCCAATAAAATGGCTGTCACCAAATTACAATTGACACTTAACATCACTAAATCTGCAGTGTAATTCCTTGTGACAGTTGTGTAGGTATATTAGAAGAAAATAATTTACTCCAAACCCAGCATGCAAGACACATTTTCCTGAGTGTAATTCATGTCACATTTACAGTAGCCAAAGCAAGCAGTCTCGAGGCAACCTTAATCTGGGAAGAGATCATAGATACTAACATGTTCATTGAAGTATGATTATTTATGTGTGCAATAAACAAAGCTAGAGCAGTTGTTCATTGTAGGTTTTAATTGTTATTGGGGATTTTAATTGTTATTGGGTTTTAATGAATATTAGCCTCTTTTGCTTTAGGGATTTAAGAAAACTATAAATACAGAGCAACATTTCAAACAGAAAAGTGGCATCGAGTGGAAACACCTCGACATTTCTCTAGACCAGAAGCCAAAAATGAGCGTATAATTCCTTGTTTCCACTCCTCACTCTGCCCACATAACCTAACCCTGTGTGTGACTTTGAATATCTGCACACTTTGGCATGTATTACGGCATTAGCATCTGCAATACACATTTCACTCCAGAGCTGCTAATAGCCATGGTGAGCTTCAGCACCACAGTGAACTTCCATATCTCTTCTTCCTCTTGGTGATAGTGTTGTTGAACAAGAGGTAGAAGAGACCAAACCACTCTGGCTTACCTGTTTTGATACATTCACCCAGAGCAGATTTGTGGGGGGAACTTGCTCCGTACTTATAATCATATATAAATGTGACAGAGTTAAAGGTCTTCGCTCCTCAGGATGAAGTGGTTTGAATGCCTAGTGAAATGGGACTGCAAAAAATTCATTCCAACTTTGTCTCCAGGCAATTCACCTTTGGCCCAGTGATGATTTGAGTCTTTCTGCTGATGGGGAAGGTATAATAAGTCAGGTCAGGCAGTCTTCAGCAGTCAGGGGCCTATTTGTTAGCAGAACGAAGCAGGTGTAGCATTTTGTGCTAGATTAGCTCATCCTAGCATGAGAATTACCTGACTGGAAGACCTCAAGGTTACACATGATATATAGGAGGTGGGTGCTCCTTCTGCAAATGACCCCTGTGTGTACAGGTGAGTGAGTTTGTTTTAAAAACCCAAACATGAAAATATGAATCAATGGGTGTGAGTTTTCCCCTTTTTTACAAACCAGCTGAAAAATAGCCTGCAAAGCAAAAGTCTGCCACTGTCCACACATGGCTGGAACATGTCAGATCAACACCAGGCTGTCTCTCTCATGCCATCCTTTCCTTTACAGCCCCTCAGACAAAAACTGAATGGAATTAGAGCTCCTGTTACTTTGCCCCATCTACTATCTGACATGTATAATTAATCAATGGAAAATATCCCACAAAGAAAACCAAACCAAACTAGAAAGAAAAAAAATACTACAGCATGCAGAACTCCTCCATATTTTCCAAACAAGGCTGAGAAAATGCCTGGGTCTTTCAGCAGCTTCTCAGAAGCTCTGCACATCTCCCATGAGTGACTGTGACTGGGAAGGGTCACTCTGAGGGTATGAGTTTGCTGCTGCTGCTGCTCCCACCTCATGTTAGTGGAGACAGGGGGCATCTTCAGCCCACCCAGCTGTGGTTAGAAACACGGTGGAGTGCACCAGATCAGCAAAGATGACCCAGAAATATTCTTTGCAACCACTGACCCTTGAGCACCCCAGAGTCAGCAAAGGAGGGGTTAGCTCTTGGCAGGGCTCTTGTAGGAATGCAGCTTTTAGAGCTCTTGGAAACAGTATCAGAGCAGTTCCTCACAGGGCAGTGGCTGATTTTGAGCATCCTAACAGCATGGGATTCATGTATGATCACCCTATTGATAGCATGGGATTCCTGTATGACCATGCTAATGGTGGCATAGGATCTCTGTATTATCCTCCTACTGATGGCATGGGATTCCTGTGTGATTATCCTAACAATGGCATGGGATTCCTGTATTTCCACGAGGCTGGTTGGTTCTGCAGTCTGACATGGCTGTCAGTAGAGTCTGAAAAA
>VWZX01010561.1:35614-49733 GCA_013399015.1 Galbula dea | reverse complement strand
AAAGAGGACTTTTTGTATTTTGAGACTAGAAAACAGTGTGGGATGTGGTGATGGATGCTGTATTCTGTCTAGATGGGTAAAACTGCTTCAGGAAACATTGCTGGTTCCTAACCATCTCTGGAAAGACCTGGCTCCATGGTACACCAAGAGGAGTTAGTGTGGTGACATGAGCTTCAGAAGTGTTTTATTTTTCCTTCCAGCAAATCACTGGAACAGTCTGACAACATGGCTTCTGAAAACAATTTAAGTGGCACATAATTATGAGTAATGGGAGAAAGTAGTCCTCAGCTCTCAAAGTCAATACCCACCAGAGTCCAGATGCAGGAACTTTTATGGAACATTGCCTACCAGAGAAGGCTTTTTTAAAAATCTGCTGCCTTTGTTGTGTTGAACACAATAGCCCATTGTATTTAAGATTTCATTATAACAGTTATTTAACAGCTGGATCCACAAATTATCTATAAGCATCTCTTTGGAGCTTTTATAATTCAAACAAGTCAATGCTCCATAATTTACCTGCTTTTTCAGAGCTGCTGAGCAACTGCAACTGATATTGAATCCAACATACAGAAGTATACAACTGATATAAAGAAGGTGAATTTCATTATCTGTCTGAATGCAGTTTGAAAAGTTTCCTCTTGCAAAGGTTGCATTGGAAAGACTCTTTCAAGGGGAGCTGTTTGTAAGTAGCAAGTCCAAAGTTGTGCAACAACAGCACTGGCACTGAAGAGGTTGTCTTCAGGATAAGAAAGCCAAACCCTGTTAGAAAAGAGATACAGAACCACATCTGTTCTTGGAAGGATATTTATTTACACACTTACAGACTAAACACAGGTGTGAAGTGGGAGCCAGGAATGAGATGAAGGGGGGGGGGGAAAGGTGGAGTGATATGAATGTATGCCTAGAGCATCTGCCTGGAACTTGTCACTGCAAAGGCAAAATAAAAATCTCATGAACTACAGAATGATTTGGGAAGTGTACTTGAAGGTGAATAATTTAGCAGTCAGTAATGAAATGCTCTGTGATCTTTAGCAATAACTGAAGAACTTGGATTAAATCCTTAATAAACGAAATAAAATGCTACAAACCAGTTTAGAAAACACATATTCATCTTTTTATTGGCATAGGCTTGCAGATATCCTGGCAAACACAAGCTAAGTGATGCAAAGGCTTAAGAGACAGCAGGTGGAATCTAATCCCTCTGCCTTCCCATGCTGCCAAGTAGGGTCGTATCATCACTGCCTTCCAACCTGAGCTGATTTGTCACACAACACATGGCCTATTACCTCATTACCTTCAAAGCCTCACTGGCAGAATTTCTATCCTGAAGACACCTTTCCTCAGTTGCTGAGATTAGTAATGTTGCAAGTGAAACTTGGGAGATCTCTGGTGGGAATACTCTCTTTCTGAGTTACATTTATCACTGGCTGTCAGGGAGAGTCTACTGTGCATATACATGTATACACAGCCTGTCATTGCTTCTCCAGCTCTTATTTGCTTATTTAAAAATCATTAAAACCTATAAAAGCTCTACTAAAGTCACTGATTATGTGAAATTGCTTCTTACCCACCCCCCAATTCTTGATAAAACAACTGATCCCACATTCAGCCAATATAGCATCTTGCTTTCTTTCCCCTTCCTCCTTCGTACTGTAAAACAAAATTGTATGCCCTTTTCAGCCTGCTATGCCTGATTGAACCTCCATGACACCAAAGCTGCTCCAACACAAGCTTTTACCCTTATAAAAGTTTAAATATGAATGGTGGGTGGGAGTTTTATCCTGCTATTGGATGGTGCATAGATCTCTGACTTTCCTGTACCTGACCTTGAGTTAGCGACAGTGGTTGGCTTGCTTTGGGATGCTCGTTTTTCTGTAGCCAGGGCTTGGAAATTACAAGGCTGGTCTGAATTTCCCAACTGTTCTGGGGCTGCTTCTTCTATAAATAGCAACATGTCCTATTGGGCAGTGCTTTCACATCGTTGATGGAAATGGCAGCATTTCCCAGAAGATGTTGAAAACTTGCCAGAGACACGTTACAGGCTAGAGCAACGGAATGTGAAAAACGGGAGCATAGCTGAATATAGTATTAGAAAAGTTTGTGTTTCTGCTCACACTTACAGGACATGGGGGACAAACAGATTATGTCTCTCTCTATTGACTCAGAATGGTGAGTCTGACTTCATCTCAAACTCCTCTGGAAGTTCAAACTATTTTTCCCACTTTCTTGATAAGATACGGGCATAGCAAAACCTACTAGTCCCACCAGTTCCACTAGTCTTACCAATTCTACTAGTCCTACCAGCAGTTTAAGTTATCCTTGCTCATCCCTACAGTCCTGCTTCATCAAGAAGCCTTGTAATAACCTATTTTCATTTTGATATAAACATCAGAGCAGATTTTTGAGGCCAGTCATCCGATTCATCAGATATCACATGAAAAACAGACTTAAATGCAGTTTGAGTAACTGAAGGAAGATCATGCCAAACAAACTGGCAGATCTTTTGGGGAAGACAACCGACTCCCTTGGACAAAATAAAAGATAAAAAAGATAAATCACAGCTAACTAAGCTTCAAAAAAAAGTTCCTGATAGTATAGTGTGTAAAAAATATTATTGGTGAGGCTAGAGGGTCTGGGTCTGTTGTAAGAATCATTGCTCTTTGTTGAATTGAAAGACTAAAATGGTTTAAACTGAATTAATGCTTTGGGGGAAAGTTTCTCAAGATTTTTTCTTAGCAACAAATTTAACAAGAACTTCATTAAAGTGCAGAGAAAAAAATTGTTATGTGGTGAAAATAGATGCTTTGGTGGCATCTTCTATACAGAGGGAGAAAAAAAGATAATTTGGGGAGATTTGCATGACCCTGCAGGCTACAGTGAACATAATGGCATGAAATGTGTTAGGAGAAGATGTGAGGTCACAGAGTTAGGTACTTTCACCACACCCCCAAATGAGTCCATTCAGGGAAAAAATATGGCCCCTTGTTGAAGTTTATACACACTAGACAGAAATTCTTTAAATGATATCTTGGTTTAATTTTGACCAAACATTCCTGTGTTACAGTCAGGAAGAGATTGCATTGCATTAATAAGTGGCACCCATTGTGCCCTGGAGCATAGTATGGCAGAGAGAGGAGCAAACCCAAGATTTGGCCTCGTCCATCCCCTGTTCTCTTTGCAACTCACTGCAATCTGCAGTGCATTTTCAAAATTCAGAAGCTGTCACTCCAGCAGCAATGGATAAAGGTTCTTTATACTCTTTCTCTCATCCTACTGGGTTCCCACATTAGCACAAGCTGGAATTTGGCACAGAGGGGCTGCTTTTTTTTGCAGAGATGCTTACATCTATTTTAGGAACATCTGCTGTAATAAAAAATGTGTGGCACATACTTCATGACTTGCCACATAATCCTCATGTGGCAAATAACTGAATATAAAATAAATCTGACAAAACTAATAAACTACAGCAATGCCAGGAATAATAATCAATAATGTAACTCTGCTTTTAAGGGATGAAATATGAAGGTCACATTGTGGCTAATTGCAAACATTGCAACCCAAAACATCACAGCTCATTGTGAGACTATAATTTTAACTTCATGCTCAGTCAGATCACATCAATGGTATGAAGCTCAGTGACCTTCTGCTAGTTGGCCAAGATCTCAGACAATAGGCCAATGTATCCATCATTATACCTTCTAGCATGGTGGCTATTAAGGCTTTTTTTTTCCTAAGGAGTCATCAGACATTAATTGCTAATTGAAACTACATCACAAGGAAGTGAATTCTGATATCTGACAATGAATGCAAATATTTGACTTAAACACATTAAAGGCAATTTAATAATTAGAGATCTATCTGTGGTGATATACATTAGAGGATGTTCTAAGACCTGTATGTGAAGAAAATTCAAACAGCATGCTCCCAGGAAGTCATACTGCAGAATATATGAAAACATTTTCACTTCTCAGATTCT
Organism: Galbula dea; assembly: GCA_013399015.1. NCBI lineage: Eukaryota > Metazoa > Chordata > Aves > Piciformes > Galbulidae > Galbula > Galbula dea. The sequence goes on along the minus strand of VWZX01010561.1, from coordinate 45,757 downwards.
CTTGGACTATCTTAAAAATCTTGGGAAGGCAGTTCAGCAAACAAAAAATGTTTGCAGAATCTGTATGCACTCAACATAATAAATATTAGATGAACAATGCACCTATGTTTCTGTCTTTCACCCCTGTGACCTTTCTGACCCGTTAGAAAAAATAAAGTTATGTTCTGTTTTGCTTTTTACAGAATGTGCTCTGTACAGTATGGGCATAAGGGTTAGCATATATCTAATAGATAGCTGAATGTGTCAGATAGATGAATCAGCCTTCTGTGACCTGATGCTATAGTGAATTATTAGATTATATGATATAAAATGTTTAGACATCCAAGGAGTTTTTGACTATTCCATAGTAGCAGCAAGGAATGAGAGAATACTTTTGTTGTTGCTACCGTCCACCAAGAAACAAAATGGGAATCACATGGCATGCACCTACTATTTTACCTAGATAGCAGGAAGCATTTGTTACACAAGAGCTGTCTTTTAAGGTTTCCCATAAAATCAGTCCACATTGTCATGGTGGAAAAATAGTAATTAATTTCTACTTTTTTAATTTCAGTTTTCCTACCTGTGTAGAAGTCACTAAGATAAGTCAGTTTTCAGCTAATAAGAAGCTGGCCAATTACTGCTACATGTTGTTTGGATATTGTTGTATATATTAAATGTAATGTTTACAGTAACCTTCTTAGCAAGAACACAGGAGTCCACACTGAAGCCCAGTTCCCTGTACCTGAGCACCTCATTTTGTATTTCTTTATATATCAGCTTTGTATCTCACAGCACACTTCAGGGTGGAGTGAGGGTCCACCAACCTGCTTGTAGAGCAGATAAACATCTCTCTATCTCAACTGTGGGAAAGGATTTGCCAAAAGGAATGAGTAGACACCTACATATGAAACTCAAGGAAGACCAAAGGCAAAAATATGAGCCAGGCTAGTAACCTTTTCACGTGCACATGCCTCGCTGCTCCTTCTGCTCTTCTGGCACAGGATCGTGCTCTCTGTTGAGTAGTTTGCTCTTATTCTTGCAAAATCTTGATGCTTGTCCAGTTTTAAGAAAGGAAGAAAGCTTGGTGACATCAGTGGAGTGGTATTTACGTGTTAAGATGTAGCCAACAAGACTAGATTCTGGTTGTAAAATAAAGAATTTACTAGAATTTGAAGATTAGATTTCTTTTACTGGTTGTAAAATAATCATTTAAATTGGATAAGTAGATGCATGCCTTAACCTTCTCAAGTGAAAATTAAGGAATATCTTTATTATTAAATCCTTGACAAAATGCCCCCCAGGGTATACCGCAGGTCCAGAGAGCTCTCACATGCCATTGTGAGGATCTACCTTTGAAGTCTCCAATAGAGGGAGTGACAGGGGGTAGGAGAAGTTTGTTTCACAGAATGACACTTAATGTGAAATCTGTTCCCATAACTCACACAAGCTCGGACTGAGAATCTTACTTGCTATGGTGTAAAAATCATCCAAAATCTTAACACCACCAAAAAAAATCAGAATACAGTCCTGAGAGACAGACATCTTTGGATATCTGTAAAAGTGTCCAAACTGGTACAAAAGAAAAAAAAAAAAAAAAAAAAAAAAAAAAAAAAAAAAAAAAGAAACAAAAAAAAGAAGAAGAAGGTAAAAACCATTTCAGATGGTGTAAAAGAACTTAGCTAGTATGTAAGAATCAAGATGGAGTGGAAATATTTAACATTCATTTCTGACAGAAGCTCTCCGCAAAGTGCAGGAAATCCTCAGACTTCTTCGCTCCCAAAGTAAGGAGAGAATGGGCACATGTCTTTTTAATCTCATCCAAACTTCTCAAAATCCACTATATTTTTCCTTTTCTTTTTTTTTTTTTTGTCTCCTTCATTGCCTAATAATTTTGGGATTGATTAGTCTTATTGCTCTTTCTGTCACTCTTGCTCTTCATTCCTATTGTGGAAGGGATCTTTGTGTGACGCAGGTAGTGCCCAGAGTGTTTGATCTTTGACCTCCACTCAGAGACTGTTTTATGTAGAAAAGCCCCGTGATTATTGCCATTACTTTCTTTAACCTACTTTTTCACCTTGAAGTGTAAAGGGTCACAGCTAGGGCCTGGCTCTTATTACAGTCTTTAGATGAAGCCTATACTATGAAAAGATCTCTGTTTTTATTTCTTAGGAATTGTGGCTTTCAAGCCTTTGAATTCCTCAAAGATAATTACTGTTTTGGCCACCTTTTTGTCTGATATTTGATGCTGCTGAGTGGAATAAATTACCTATCTAACAAGGAGGGTTAATTGGTAGTTGTAAGCCAATGTGCATGCTCTCTGCTAATTCCCTTATTATTTTTTCTTAAACCTTCATGTGAACTATCACCCCGCAGACCTCCTTGTTGTTTTAACCCTTCACCTCATAACGGCAGCTGTGGATGACAGTTTAATTTTGATTATCCTAAACTGGACCAGGGTTTAAAACATTTATCACCCGTAACTGTGGGATTCGTAATAATCAGAGCCCATCATGTGAGGAAGAGAAGTCAGAGAACAAAACATTTTCTTTGGGTTTGTTTTTTTTTTCTGATTAAGGTCCTTGAAAGTAGCTCACCACCTGTACGGTGATAAGCAACAAGTATGTTGATACTCTTATTACTACTACTATTACTGTCGTTACTGATACTAAACGAGTGGAACTAAAAGTACTTCTCAGAGGTAAAACACTGGTGTCAACTCTTACAGGTTAATTGTTTAGGGTGAAGGAAAGCATTTTTAGGAGTGTAGCTCCAGACAAATTGGCATCAAGCAGTGTGGCAAGTGCCATGAAAAGTAAGATACGTGCACCAGAAAATGTGCTTGGTTCTGCCGCTTGCATGGTTGACGTCATTATCTAATATTTCCATATTTCAGTGAGCATTCTGACCTGGGAAGGGTGGATGGTTTGCAGCAGTTTCCTGCTTCACCAACTGAAAAATACCCCACACCTGGGTGTTCTGATAACCGTGATATTATTATAACAATTACAGCGTTTAATATATGGGATTAGTCCTTCTGATAGCACCATTAGCCATCACTATACCCTGTAATAGGTGGCTTCATCTTTGTTATGACATGATCTTTCCTACTGTTTATTGACTTTTCAATGCAAGGGGGAGGTAACATTCCCAGCCCCCCAAACCTTTAAGAAGCTACTGTAAAGCTGTGGTTTTATTCTCAGCTGGAATGTTTAGAAACCCTCAGAGCTAAATACCTTGGTGTACTGTTTAAACACCAACAACAGCCTTATGGGGCCTTGCCCAACTTTAAACACATCTTTTTTTGTTGAGAATATTGCATTCTGCCCCAATTCTGTAGGGTAACCCTGGGCTCACATTAAATATACCAGCTTCATTGAAGCCTACTGAATTGGACTGAGTTGCTTTTTGTTTTATTCTCTCTTTACTTCACCCCCGACTGAGACTGGACAGCCTTTCTTCTAGTGGAGCGTGCTTTAAAGCATCCCAAAAGAAGGGAAGGGGGTGGAGAGGCTTGGGGGGAAAGTGGGGGCAGGCTGGTTCGTAAGGAAACCAAAAGGTGCAGCTTAGGCTCATAATTAGTCTTGATCCTTAGAGTCTAAAATATTTTAACGCCAGGTTTCTGATTGCAGCACTGCAAAGTGGATTTGGGAATGCAGAAAAGTAATTAGGTCTGTGCATTGAAGTGTGGAGAGCATTTAAAAGTGAATGGGTGGTTACTACATTCTTGGCAGGCTGTTTTTTATCTTTTCATGCTCTGCTGTTGTTGGAGATGATGGGTTTATTGCAGTTTTAGCACTTTGGAGGTGGCTGTGTTTTTCTTAACCGAACCTTTCACTTTCTATCTCTTAGAGGAACACTTGAGGCAGAAGGAAGAGTGAAGAAGATGTGAAATCATAAAAATAACGTCAGCCTGAAAACCCACCACCCCACCCCACCCCCCAAATATTGTTCACGGGAGCAGAACAAGCAGGAATAAACCACAGCCCCACAACAGGCCACCTGCAAAGAATCCGGGTTTAATTAATGACTCATTCTGTATAGAACCAGCTGGAAACAATGGTCACCCCAAGGAGAAGAAAAACAAAACATTTGCTTCTCTGGCAGGGTATGTTCACATGGTCATCTGTACAAACCACCAGGCAGAAAGGGCTGGAAACATCAACCTGCTTATAACTCATTTCCCCACGTGGATAAAACGAGCACACAAATGGTGGGATAGTGTCTAGGAATTACCAGCCATGCAACTACATACAGACTGCAGTTCATCATCATCATCATCTTTGCTATTAGTGTTGTTATTATTATTACTCTTAATACATATTACTGAAGACGTAGATACTTAAAATAACAATATATATATATCCTTTCGTTAAGTGTGCAATTTTTACAGTTTGGCTGTTGAATTTACCATTCAGAGGCTCACTGTTGCTGACCTGAAACAGTAGAAAATTTACTTTAAAAAAGAAAAAGTTCTGAAAATGAGAAGGGAACCTGTGTGTTTCCAAAGGAGGAAATAGCTTTTCTGTCTCTCTCTGCTCTCACTGCAGACTGCTGCATTAAAAAGCTATGACAGAAATATGAGGAAATACTGTGCCATGGAAAAATACAGGAAGGGCACTTATTAACCCAGAGAAATTGCTTAAAACATTGGGAAGGATCTGCAGAGGCAGAAGGAGAAGAACACATGGAAAGTGTACAATAGAAATCTGATAAACAGATAACCTTGGGGTACCATGATCGTATTTTTTATTGGATTAGTCCTTTTAACTAATTCAGTTCTCTTTGTCAGGGATTCAGCTGGGGTTTGAAAGATATTTTAGGGTTATTTTCTTTCTTTTATTTTTTAATCAATTTTTAACTGATCTACTGTTTTTCTTCTATTTAGGTCACCTAAAAAATTTCATTTCATCTTTGGGTTCACTAGATATTTATGCACATAAAAGCTTTGTTTTGTTTCCAGATAAACTTTTAAAAGGGATCTAGTATATTTTTCTTCTCTGTGGTCTGATGCCTGCAAAATGTTTTATCTTGGCCCTTTCTCGTAGGCAGTATTTGTTTGAGAGGTCTCTCACAGATGTGAATGCATGGTAGAAAGGGTTTGACTCTTGCAGGACATACCTGCTATCTCTCATGTCTGCAGTGGGAGGAATGAAAATCCTCTTTTAAACATGTCCTTAACAATTTTCTGCAAATGAGGAATAAAAGACATCAAGATGATTTTGGGGTTGCACGAGACTATTGATTAGGTTTTATTTTTATAAAGCCAATGTCAGCTTGGAAAATTTGAGATCTATTCAAGACAAGGGGCAATGGCTGTTAAGCTGAAGCATAGGAGGTCCCATGTGAATACAAGAAAAAATGTTTTCCCAGTTCAGGTACCAGAGCACTGGAACAGACTGCCCAGAGAGGTTGTGGAGTCTCCTTCTATGGAGAGATTCAAGACCCATCTGGACATGTTTCTGTCTGACCTGGTCTAAGGAATCCTGCTGTGTGGCGTATTGAAGCATGGACTCCTATGTGAGATCGAAGGTATTTTATTAGAACAAAACCAGGGTTTATACACTCTACCAAATAGCTGATGCAACCACAAAACAATCAAACAATTACACAAAGGTTACAGACTGGTTGAAGGCTGTATCTTTACACCCTATCTCTATTTCCTTAACCCTACAAGCCATACTTAAGCATTCACAGGTCACTCTGATGTTGCTTCCTGATACATTCTTGTGAATGCCAGACCATTCTTACTTTGAAGTTACTTCTCCCATGGTCTCATGTCGATGAACAAAATATTATCTTTGTCCCAGGATCTCTCTTCAAGCAAGGGGGAGACAATTCTGTCTCCTCCATCTCCACACTGCTGTGGCAGGGGGGTTGGACCAGATGATCTTTCAAGGTCCCTTCCAACTCCTAACATTCTCTGATTCTGTGATCTCCAGCCTCAGGCAGTCAAACTATCAACACCAAAGATTTTCCTGTGTTCAGGAGGAGGGAGTGAAAGAGGGGTGCATTTGGTCCATTTGGAATTAATGTCACTAGTCAGGACATCTGAGTCAGTGTGGCTTTAAGACCTCAGTAAGACACTGGGTGAACATTTCCTGGATAACATTGAAAAACAGTTTTCCTAGTTTCTTTGAAATGCATGCATCTGAAGTTCTTCTGCACCTCTCACTATTGATTGCACATCTGAATCCTTTATATTTCTGCATTGCACATATTACTTCCAGAAACACTGAGTCTTATGAAACAGGTTCCAGGAATGACATTTAAGTGCGGGTGAAATAATCGTGACATAACACTTCCAGCTCTGAAACATAGGTTTCAAAATACCAAGTCCAGAGAGATGAAAGAGAAATGTATAAATGACAGTAAAACATGAGGAGACCTCACAGTATTCCACCAGTTCCTGGGAATGAATAAAGCCCAGGAAGCACCTGCCTGGTGGTCACAGAGGTGAGAGGATTGTATTCAATGCCTGGGTACCCACATTTTGCACTGAGGTACCATCTGCCCTTAAACCTCCTTACTGCTTTTTTGAAGCTTGGCGTTATGCTCATTGGTCACATTTTCTCATCTGCACACAAAAGGGGCATGTAGATCTGTTTGGTCATAACTAAGTCAGAGCTTACTACCCTTCAGCACACTGTTCCCTCACTATTGCCCATTTTATACATAAATTAACTAAAGTTTGGAGAACCAGCATAGCCAAAATAGGTTTTGTTGGTCTCTCAACTCTATCTTCATGCAAATTATGTCCTATTGCAGCAGTATGAAAAAACAGATGAAACTCAGATGTGCCTGAGTACCTAGGTCTCCAAACAGCAGCAGCAAGGCAAGTAGTAATCATTAACAACAACAGAACAATAAAACTTGTCCTTTCTGCACTGGTTTTCCTATTTCTTAACGCACTGTAGGTGCCACAAGTATATCTGTTAAAGCATCAGCAACACAGTGCTCTCACTCAGCTGTGATTTGGTCAGGAAGAAGTCAGTACAAATTACAGTCCTGACACTACCATATCCCTGAGTTGTAGGAGTTGAGAAGAACGTTCTGGCACACGTGGGCTAGAGAGAGGGAGGAGTGTGGTGAAAGAGCAACACAGGGGCATGCTGAGATATGCATTTCTTGGTTGTATGGTAGCGACCTGTACACTGACATGGATGACCTCCTTCACAACTCCAGGGACAAGCCTGCATGTTTCTTGCAATGAAGTTACTCATAGAAAGAAGTAAAGACATTTGTCCAAGTAGGCTGAGAATCTGTGCCCAAAGGGAAAGACCCAAGAGCAAAGAAACTGGGAAAAAATAGACAACAGTGGCAGAGGGGAAAATGACTGTTTCTTACACCAATCAGTGTGATGTAGAATGTGAGCTGGCGGAGGTGCTCACTGAGCCACTTTGCATCATTTTTCAAAAGTCCTGGCTGACTGGGGAGGTAGCAGCAGACTCGAAATCAGCCAATGTTACCCCCATATATAAGAAGGGAAGGAAGGATGATCCGGGAAATTACAGGCCTGTCAGTCTGACTTCTGTGCCAGGAAAGCTGATGGAGCAGATCATCCTGAGTATGCTTCTGCAGCACTTGCAGAGTGGCCAGGGGATCGGGTCCACTCAGCATGGCTTCACGAAAGGCAGGTCCTGTATGACTAACCTGATCTCCTTCTATGATGGGGTAACCCGTTTATTAGATGAAGGAAGGGCTGTGGATGTTGTCTACCTTGACTTTAGCAAGGCGTTTGACACAGTTTCCCACAGCATTCTCCTTGAGAAACTGGCTGCTCGTGGCTTGGATGAGCACACCCTTGGCTGGATCAAAAACTGGTTGGATGGCCGAGTCCAGAGGGTTGTGCTCAATGGAGTCAAGTCTGGTTGGCGGCCGGTCACGAGTGGTGTCCCTCAGGGGTCAGTGTTGGGGCCTCTCCTGTTCAACATCTTTATTGATGACTTGGATGAGGGGATAGAGTGCACCCTTAGTAAGTTTGCAGATGACACTAAGCTGGGTGGGAGTGTCGATCTGCTTGAGGGTAGGCAGGCTCTGCAGAGGGACCTAGATAGGCTGGATAGATGGGCAGAGACCAATGGGATGAGTTTTAATAAGGCTAAATGTAAAGTCCTGCATTTTGGGCGTAACAACCCCCAGCAGCGCTACAGGCTCGGGAAGGTGTGGCTGGAGAGCTCCCCAGCAGAGAAGGACCTGGGGGTGCTGATTGACGGCCGGCTGAACATGAGTCAGCAGTGTGCCCAGGTGGCTAAGAAGGCCAATGGCATCCTGGCTTGCATCAGGAATAGTGTGACCAGTAGGAGCAGGGAGGTGATCTTGCCACTGTACACGGCACTGGTGAGGCCACACCTCGAGTACTGTGTGCAGTTTTGGGCACCGCAGTTTAGGAAGGACATTGAGCTACTAGAGAGGGTGCAGAGAAGGGCAACTAAGCTAGTCAGGGGTCTGGAAAACAGGCCTTATGAGGAGAGGCTTAGGGAGCTGGGCTTGTTTAGCCTGGAGAAGAGGAGGCTGAGGGGAGACCTTATCGCTCTCTTCAGCTACTTGAAAAGCCATTCCAGGGAGGTGGGTGTTGGCCTCTTCTCCCTTGTGACTAGTGACAGGACTAGAGGGAATGGGCTTAAGCTGAGCCAGGGCAGGTTTAGATTAGATATTAGGAAGAATTTCTTTACTGAAAGAGTGGTTAGGTATTGGAATAGGCTGCCCAGGGAGGTGGTGGAGTCACCATCCCTGGAGGTTTTTAAGAAGAGGATAGATGTGTTTCTTCCGGGAATGATTTAGGGATAAGAGTAGTGTAGGGCTATTGGTTGGACTAGATGATCTTGAGGGTCCTTTCCAACTGTAATGATTGTGTGATTCTGTGATTCTGTGTGAAAAGTTGCTTGGTGCTCTCCAAGCAGACCACAGGTAAACCTAGTATCATGTCAGCCTTTCCATCCCATGACATCTCACACATCCAGAAGCCAAAAAAGCCCAGCAGAAATGGGTGAGAAGGAGGTTAGGTACTCCTGCAGAGCCAGAAGCCTGTTCCCTCGATAGACTTGATCATCTGTTGTCGCTGATGATTCAGTATGGTACCAGGAAAAGAAGAAGAGACTTAAGAGGGACAGTTTGCTAAAATAGCTAGAACAAAAAAAAAAAAAACAAACAAAAACAACCAGAGAAGGAGTAGTGCTGATTTAAAAGGTGTTTGAAGAGAGCACAGCTTACAGAGCACTGAAGGTCAGCATCTCTGCTTCATTGCTGCTTTGTTCTGATGCTGTTTGGATGAAGGGTACACATGCCTGAGACAGGAGTGTCCTGGAGGGTTCCCACTCAGGTCTCACCCCCTTGTATGTACAAATGAAAAATAAAAAAGGGAAGGGGTTTAATATATGTGCCCAGGTGGCCAAGAAGGCGAACAACATACTGGCTTGTATCAGGAATAGTGTGGCCAGGAGGAGCAGGGAGGTGATCTTGCCACTGTACTTCACAGAATTACAGAATGTTAGGAGTTGGAAGGGACCTCGAAAGATCATCTAGTCCAACCCCCCTGCCACAGCAGGAAAGTCTACAGCACCAGGTGTTCTCTGGAGGGATCCCATCCAAGTACTAACCGGACCCAACCCTGCTTGTCTTCCAAGATCAGACAAGATCAGGCGTTCTCAGGGTACTTGGCACTGGTGAGGCCGCACCTTGAGTACTGTGTGCAGTTTTGGGAACCACAGTATAGGAAGGACATTGAGGTGCTGCAGAGGGTGCAGAGAAGGGCAACTAGGCTGATCAGGGGCCTGGAGAGCAGGGCTTATGAGGCTCAGGGAGCTGGGACTGTTTAGCCTGGAGAAGAAGAGGCTGAGGGGAAACCTTATCGCTCTCTTCAGTTACCTGAAAGGAGGTTGTAGAGAGGTGAGTGTTGGCCTTTTCTCCCTTCTGACTAACAACAGGACTAGAGGGAATGGGTTCAAGTTGTCCCAGGGCAGGTTTGGATTAGATATTAGGAAGAATTTCTTTACTCAAAGGGTGGTGAGGTATTGGAATAGGCTGCCCAGGGAGGTGGTGGAGTCACCATCTCTCGAGGTCTTCAAAAAGCAGGCACATGTGACACCTAGGGGGATGGTTTAGGAATAAGAGTAGAGTAGGGCTATCAGTTGGACTAGATGATATTGAAGGTCCTTTCCAACC
>VWZX01010561.1:10473-28559 GCA_013399015.1 Galbula dea | reverse complement strand
AAACATTTCTCTAGATTCTGTGGTTTGTTTTTGGTTGGGTTTTTTTTACACATAATCTTTACAAGTGATCTTTCTGTTCCCACTAAGTGAAAAGATTAAAAAAAAATACAAGGTTATGTGAGGAGGTGAGGTGACTGGTATTGAGCCTTTCATGTATGTTATGCCCCAGGTGTGTAATACAAAATGCTTTGCAGAGCAAGCACTTCAGATTTGGATTTCAGTGTGAAGGCTGTGTGTGCATACTTCACTGAGGGTTTTAAACTCCTCGTTTCAAAGGAAAAAATATTTAAAGCTTGGGAATAAAGCAATATGTTAGCCTAGGGTTTAAAGAACTGCCACTCCACATCAGTAGATGGAGATTTGGCCTTTGGTCAGAGACTGACTTGTAAATAACCTATTCTTCTATTATTATTTTTTAAACTGTTCCAGTGACTTTTATGTACATTTCCAGAGGGGATGATCAGTTAGGGTTCCCATATTTTAAGAAGCCTCCATCAGGACATTTACTGACAGTGAACACCAGGGTATTTCAGATTTGAGAAGCTGTCCTGAGGCACTGGGTGACCTGATCCCTTAATCCATTTTGGAGGACTGTACTCAGCTAACATGCTATTTATTTTATGTATTCTTCCTGCTAGATTTATTTTTATGTGGGTTTCTTTTGTTCAGATCTCCTGCCTTACTCCAACAGAAGCCAGTGAAGTTTTGATCAGTTCAAATCCAGGGCATATTGAATCCTTTGCCATTTGAAAAACCTTGTGTCTGATTAAATAAAATATATGATTAATTCATGGCTGATAGAGAGTTTTATTGGACCTTGGGCAAGCAGGGTCTCTATCCCATGCAGCTGGTGGAATGCACATCTGCCAGTCCCAAAAAAACACCAGGATTTTGCAGCCTTTCCCTCAGCTGACCTGCATAAAACTCTGGAACCTCACAACTACAATAATCCTTGCCTGTATTTAAGATGAGAATAAATAAATTAATATTAATCTCAGGAAAATATTACAATAATTGTCATATGGTAATTTCATGTAACAGCTTTGTTTTGATGACAGATTTAAGCTCATGTAGCTGAAGCTATAGAATGCAAAATATACTTTACCAAATACTAATTAAAAGCAGATTATAGGAACCTTTCTTACCTATGACCAGCACTATAGAGGGCAACAGAGCACAGGTATCAACAGAAGGCAAGTTTATTTTTAAATATGATCTTAAAGTAGCTCAAGCACTTTATTGCAGCGTTGCCATTCTGCTATCTCCCTGCAAATCCTGTGCCATTTTTGCCAACATAAGTGGTATTATTTGGGATTTATACTGGCATTATTGAGGTGGTATTTGGCCAGAGGTGTGTATAAAGCAGCCAATTTGCTATAATCTAGTGTAAGGGAAAGTCCATGGGTTTGTTCAGCCACTGAGTGGGTTCCAGAGGCTGTACTGAAAACAGTCTTATCAACATTCAGCAACAGTAAGAAGAAAAATACCAACCTGTGAGAAAGCAATGAGTACACTGAAAGGGAGAAAAGGGATTTCTCTAAGTGAGCTGAGGATTTTCTGGGTTTTCTGTCACTCTTCCTTTTTCCACCACTGGATCCCCCTCCCAATACACCAAAATGTTGCCTGTCACTATATATGAGTAGCTCTTGTTAATTTTGGAGGAGGTTGTACATGTGGAAGAAGTGAAGGTTAGAGCTCCACAAGAGACAATTTGCATGAAGGGCTCATTACCTGAATCAGGGGCTGTTGTCAGCCTTGTCTCCCTTGGTCATGGCTGTTTCAGCTGATATTTACTGCTCTGTACTCAGCTAACCTGCACAGACATGCAGTTTGCTCACCAGTAAATTGTATGACCACCAATTGTTGCAGTCACCCAATAAAATAGAGACAGAAAAAAAACCTGAGTGTAATGACAACAAACAAAGTTTGCCCTGTTGTCCCTAATGTAACTATGGTAGTTATATACTCATATGAAAGAAGTAGGTAGACAGGAATTGCAGGCTTCATCATAATATCACATGGCACATACAGGACAACCAGGTGATCAGGGCCAGATACCATGGGTTCGTGAAAGACAGGTCCTACTTCACCAATCTCCTTCTATGGCCAGGTGATGAACCTAGTGGATGAAGAAGAGGGTGTGGATGTTGTCTACCTGGACTTCAGGAAAGCCTTTGACATCGTTTCCCACTACATTCTCCTGAAGAAGCTGGCATCTCACAGCTTGGACAGATATTCTCTTCACTAAATAAGGAACTGCCTGGCAGGCCCAGAGGCTGGTGGAGAATGGAGTTAAATCCTGTTGGCAACAAATTGCTAGTGGTGTTCCCTAAGGCTCAATTCTGGGGCCAGTTCTGTTTAGTATCTTTATCAATGATCTGGACAACGGGATCAAGGGCACCCTCAGTGAGTTTCCAGATGACATCAAGCTGGGTAAATGTGTTGATCTGCTGGAGGGTAGGAAGTCTGTACAGAAAGATCTGGACAGGCTGGATCCACAGGCTTATATAGTCATTCATACCATAACATTGTGAAGTAGGAAGACATTAGTACTTTTGCCTTCTATATGGAAAAGAAACACAGAAGAGCTAGGAAGTTTGCCCCAAGTTAATCACAGAGGATATAGCAGTTCCAGGACCTGTATCCCGGGAATGGTTTAATACCATAACCATTGGGCTATCCTAACCTCAGCAGGTTAAAGTTGGAGGCTTGATCTGAGCACAGTGTAAACCCACAAAAAAAATCAATATAACACACTAATCCACCAGTGCAGTTTTTGGTGTATTATCTCTAAAGACACTTCTCATTGAAGAGGCCCTTACGTTTCATGATACCCTTTGTATATTAAGACATCCATATTAAAGCCCTCATCTATCTCAATACATAGTTACAGCATAATTCTCAATAGCACTTTCTTCATCAAATATGTGTTGTGTCTTCAATGATGGAATGAAATTACCTAATTATGCAGCACAGAAATATTCTGAATGTGACAACGTGATCAAGTAACGTGTTAAGGCCATGTGCTAGTAACATAGCACAGTGTAACTAAGATCAGGGTAACATCCATGTGCTTCAGCATGTCAAAGCTGACTTGAGTGGGGAGCTGGTCACACTTTCATGGCAGTGTGCAGCATTCAGTCAGTTGAGCCATCTTGCAAAGGGGACCAAGATAACATAGGAGCCTAAAGCACACTCACAAATATCTCCAGGGAAGAAAAGATCCCAAGTTTTACAATTGTTTTTGAAAATATAATGTAGAACTACATTCTAGGTTCCAGAGAGAACTGGGATTGTCCAAGAGCATGGTGAGATACTCCTTTTAGCTCTTGAAAGTCAGTCCACTTGCTTAGACTTTCAAGCCTACTTCTGAACCACCAGTTTTGTAACTATTGTGCAAAAGCTTCAGCCAACAAGTACACCACAGGAATTACAGTAAGTTCCTTCCTTCTACCATGGGTTATCACACCTCTAACCCACTGCAGAAGAAAGCATGGCTCCTCCTCGTCTCTGCTCAGCCATGGTCTGTATTGTGTCCCATTGAGGATACACAGATGGTGCCAAGAAACAAATCACCACCATCTACAAAGAAAGAGAACAGCTTTCATCCTCTCTTATTTTCATGTCTTTGCAAATGTATTTCCTTTTTCCTGTTGTTGTGGTTCAACCCCAGATGGCAATTAAGCACCATAAAGTCACTCCCCATCCTCAGGTGGGCTAAGGGTGAAAGGGAAAAAAACAAACAAACACTAAAACTCATGGGTTAGGATAAAGGCAGTTTAATAGGACAGAAAAAGAAGGGAAAATAATAATAATAGCAATAGAATATATAAAACAAGTGATGCACAATAGGATTGCTCACCACCTGCTGCCCAGCCAACCCCTGATCCATGGTGCCTCCCAGCCAACTCCCTCCAGTTTATATACTAAAAACTATGTCATATGGTGTGGAATACCCCTTTTCTCTTCTTTGTGTCACCCTCTGTGTCCCCTCTCAGCTTCTCTGCCCTCCCTCAGCCTCCTCAGCGACGGGACATGGTGAGAAGCTACTTAGTGTAAACACTGCTCAGCAACACCTGAAACATCCCCATCATGTTAGTGTTATTCCCACCCTAAACCCAGCAAACAGCACTGAACCAGCTACTAGGAATAAAACTAACTCTATCCCAGGCAAAACCAGGACACTGTCAGGCAAGTTGCTCTTAACACTTTGGAGGGAGAAAAAGCTCTTCTTGAATATGCAACAGCCCTGGGAAAGCCCTCTGAAAATACATGATAGAAGCAGTCAAATGTTGATTCAATTTTGAGAAATTTGAGCCAATATTTGAAGGTGTAGTGTTTACTGTAGCAGCTGTTTTATTATTGCAGCAACATACAAATAAATTACTAACAGCCAGAGAGGAAAATAAATATAATATAGCAGGATATAAGGAAGATATTTTTTATACTGAGGGTAGTGAGACACTGGCCCAGGTCGCCCAGAGAGGTGGTAGATGTCCCACCCCTGGAACCATTGCAGATCAGGTTGTCTGGGACTCTGAGAAAAATGATCTAGTTGCAGAGGTCCCTGCTGATTGCAGTGGGGTTGGGCTAGATGACCTTGAAATGTGCCTTCCAACCCAAATCACTCTGTGATTCTAGGAGTTCCAGACTTTACATGTCTTGTGTTATCTTAAAGTGGGGGGTAACTCTGCTTTTGCACTCATCTTGCATAGGTGTTGAAACCAAAAGTTATAGGAAAGACATCTGTGAAAAGATACCCATGGAAAGGGGAACAGCAGGACTGTAACATCTCTGTTACTACAGCAGTTCAGACCTAGGGTCTTGGTACCAATCCCAGGTGGTCAAAACTGCCAGATCTCTAGGTTTTAGTGGTTTTTACAAGCTAACAGCTCTGCTCAATCTCCTTCACTCAGCTCCATGCTGCTGTAACTGGGCTGCAGCAGATGAAGCTGTTTCATTTTCAGTGGTATCAGAATACTGTCAGAGTAAGCCCATGTCTGCCCATGAGAGTCTACATAGGAATGCCTTCATTAACAGAGGGTGAAGCAAGGCTTGAATGCAAGGCTTAATAACCCCTCCAAAATGTTTGGTATCTTTAATTACACCCCTGACTCTTCCAGATATGCATATAAATGTCTAATCCTTTTTAAATCCTATTACTTTCTTGTCCTCCAAGAGCCTCTGGGATAATGAGTCTCACCATTTTTATATATCTTGTGTGAATTTTCTTTTTTATTTTATCATTCTTTAATTTTTCACCTTTTGGTTTTATTAAATACCTCCTCACACTCTCTTGATGAGCTAGAAAGAGAGGGAATGCATGGATCTGCATGTTCCAAAGCATTTGTTGCATTGTATGTTTGCACAGTCTCTTCTCATGCCTCTTCTGCCTCAGGCAAACAGTCCCAAATATTTTCATACTTCAAAACAAGATTTTTTTTTTTTTCCAGGTTGCCATATAATTCTGAATATCCCTTTTAGGATCAACTGAATATGACCATATCTCCTTCTCATATCAGAAAGGTGAAGGAATATAACAAATAAACACCCACAGAGCAGCTGACACAGAGTAGCTGTACCCAGTGGATATTACTAATTCACATCTTGTAAATGCAGTTATTTGCCACAGCTCAGGCATCTGCAATGTCCAGATATTCTGTTACGTGTAGACTGCAGAGCTAAGCAGTGAGAATATCTCCACCAACAGTGAAACTGATGCTTCTGGTAGGTCAGATGAATCTTCCCTAAATAGCCCCTCTGCAATCTACCAGCTTTGGCTAGGACTAAATCAAATCATTCTGATGTTAAAAATTATATTAGAATAGACCTAATAAAACAGGGCAAATAAATCTCACTGGTGATGCCACAGGGTGCAACAGGATAGAAATATTGCCCTGCTCTCTTCCTTCATGATCACCCTTGATATCACTGTGGAGTTAAGTTGTTGCTTTGTTATTTCCAGCCAACCATCTCTGTCTTTATTTGTAATATGCTGCAGGAAAACCTTTCAAGACTGCACAGGCATTTTGTTTTTATAGCATCAGGTTCTACATTATCAGAGTTAATAAGTGAAACCACATGTAATAATAATAATATTGTCTTCTACAAGGAGGTGGGGACTATGATGTTGTTTGAGAACAATAATTTTTCACCATATGTGTAACTAATCAGAAACTAATGTGACAAAATGTTGTATCCCTGAAGAGAAGCACAGATAACAATGAGAAGGTCACAGTTCTCTTTTCTTCAAAGAGTCACTCAGAAATTTTGACCTCTTACATTCACACTAGTCTGTTTTATCTAATCTAGTATTTCCTTCTATAAAGTTATAATCTAGTGTATGAAACTGAATATCACAATACACTGGCCAAAATTCCTTGATCAAATAGGGTTTTCTAGTATTTCTGAACTACTTTGGAATTTTACTGTTATGCTTTGATCTCCTTCTGAAATTCAGTGTAATTTAAAATCCTGGTTATCAAGTTCTGTCAATAAAAAGTTGTCATATGCAGTATTACTTAAGTTTCAGAGAGCTGCAAAACGTATTAGTGCCTGACTGCCACTATTTTTCACATGGGGGTTGCAGCTTTGCATATGAAATACTCAAATTAAAAATACAATCTAGTACAGTAGTGTTCATACCACTTTAAACTTTTGGATTCATGTGTATGACTGAATTGGACGTTCCTCCTTTTTATGTTGTATTGAATTGTACTTTAAATTACAGAATTAAATGCTCAAAGCAGAAACCTTGTCAGTTGCAATGTCACTGAATCAAATGCTGTAAAGATGAAGTAGCCTTGCTGTTATTTCTGTCAAAGCCTTCTGGCTATACTTCACATTTGGTGCCTTTATTTGTTCCTCTATTTCTATTTTGCTAAATAAAATGTTGAAGCAACAGCACACACTGTGAAACACAGAATGTGAGTATAAGCAGTGAACTCAGGCAGAGGTTGAATACATGAAACAAATGCCTTATAATTTTGAATTCTCCCCAATTTAGCAAATAAATATAGTAATAATTTCCAAAGAAATACATGAACATGTATATCAAAATTAATCTGGTGTTGGTTTGGCATGTGGGATATAAAACAGTTATAAAGCAAGGTAATGGAGACTCAGACTAACATCCTATACCCAAAAGCCTCATAGGAGTTACAAGATAATTTTTTTGAGTACTTTCTGGTCTTTCATAGGTCCCTGAGTCTTTTTACCTCCCAGAAACACAATAGTGAGTCATTTATATTTCTGCTTAATGTTATCCTGAATACACAAAGAGGCAGCGTGCACTACTCAGAAAGAGAGAAAATCTTCAGATATTATGTTGTTACTGCATTATATTTCTCTCAGCTTACAAAGTGCTCTTTTAGAAAATGTTCTAAATAATTATACTTCATTTTGCAAAATAAAAATAGCTTCTTACATTCAGTTGCTATGATTTCTTTCAAGAGGAGAAGCTGTTATGTACTACTGCACAAAGAGCTTTGCAGATGAGCTGATTACTCTCTTACTTCATTTTGTAGATGTACTTCTACCAGTCCTTGACTGAAGTTTTAAAAACCATTGGTCTCCCTATGCCCAAATTTCACTGGCAAATGACCTGACAGAGTACATTAAAATAATCACAGACACCATAGAATGCCTCTCCTTGGAGCTTCTTCTGTTTTGTGGGGGTGGGCACTGAAACACATTTTCCTGGTATCCTGGTAGATTTGAGGGTCCTGGCACCCACTAACCTATGGATTCTGCAAACAACTTTTGTTCCCATATGTTTCCCATAGCACAATGCATAGTATGTGCCCTGTAAACTCATTTAATATTGTGTTTTGTCTGTATGACCCACAACCTTCTGGTACTCAATCCTTTGTGCTACCCTCCCATGCAGCCAAAAACAACTTTACTGAGTCTCAGTTGTCTGCCTGGAAGTGTAGGTGAAGAATGGTTTACTAATTAAATTGACCATCATGCAATTTCTCCATCACTAACAACTCAGGATGACATGGCAGTTATGGTTCCTTCTTGCTAGTGTTGGCATTTGCTTTAGCAAAAGCAGCTTTGAATACCTAAGACATGCACCTGGCAGGGCTTCTGACCAGCAGGCTTTAGAAAAGGTTAAAAGTTAATTTCTGTAATTATTGTTCTAATTTAAGGTGAAATATTCACATATGGAGTCCTGAGAACTACTGGAGAGAGTCCAGCAGAGGCTAGGAAGATGCTGAAGGAACAGGAGCATCTCTGGGAGGAGGAAAGGTTGAGACCCCTGGGGCTGCTTAGCCTGGAGAAGAGCAGATCCAGAGACAATCTGCTCAATGATGAGTAAGAGCTCAAGGGTGAGGGCAAGAAAATGGAGCCAGACGCTTTTGTAGTGGTGACCAGTGACAGGACAAGGCACAAAGAGCACAAACTGGAACCCAGGAGGTTTCATCTGAACAGGAGAACTTCTCTGTGAGTGTCTTGGAGCCCTGGCACAGGCTGCCCAGAGAGACTGTGAAGTCTCCTTCTCTGGAGAGATTCCAACCCCAGCTGGAGGTGATCCTGGGCAACCTGCTGTGGGTGATCCTGTTTTAGCAGGGGGGTTGAACTAGATGATTCCCAGAGGCCCCTTCCAACCCGCACCAGGCTGGGATTCTGAGTGACTTGACTAAATTACAGATAAAGATTGCAACATTATAACTTCAATACTTCATCTATGGTGATGAAAGCCTCTAATATTAAATGACATGGTTTCCAAACTGAGAATTAATCCTTATTTTATACCACACAGTATGCAAAGATTGCTATTTGGCAAACAGCTAAAATTTACCTCTGGAAGCCAGGTGGAACCTGAATTTTCCAAAATCCTTGTTTATGCTAGACTTTGGAGCATTACCCATGAAGAGACACCCTTCCTTTGGAAATATAAAAGTTTGATTTTTGATTGGACTTACCATCAGTTCTCCAAGAATCTGTTGAGAGAGTTTTGCCCCTTATCACATAAATACAGAACAAGGGATTCAAAACCTGCAGCAGGACTTTTAATCCTGACCTATTCTTGTTTTCTCAGTGCTAACACAAAATTGTGCTCAGGAAGATCTGAAACAAAGGGACAGCTTAAAAAATATTCTCAAGGATGAGAGATGGAACTGAATGCACTTAAAAAGTAATGAACCACAGAGCAAAACTCCTGCCTACATTTCTCAACCTAGGAAAGTTACTGTGATTCAATTCCTATTCTACAAGCTGGCTCAGCGATGACCTTGACCCCTTTATCTGAAGCTTTAAGAAGTGAATGCATCTAGAGTGGATGTGGCTTTCTGCTGGCCTGGTAAATTAGACATAAAGCTCCAGAATATATTCAGGCATGTATTTAGATAGATGCAGGAACAGACAGATGGCTGCAACTTAGCCTATGATCAAAAAGCAAAAAAGAAACAGTCTCAGAAAAAAAAAAATATATTTTTTAACAATTTCTTCACCACCATTATTCCTAGTCAGTTCCTATTCTATACATTTAATATTCCACAGTCTTCAAATATGATTACAATTCATTAATAATTAATTTATTCTTAATTCTTTTTGCATCTTCTGGCATTCGCAATATCCTGAACAATAATGAGATAATTGTGGCCCTGGAAGCAAAGGAGACAATCTCCAATTAATAAATGTTTTATTTTAAATTTTAAAACTGTAACTTCTTCAGAGGAGAGATCTCTACTCAATGTTCAAGAAAATCCATTGTATTTTTAATCAATGTATCCTTTTATATTTGCATTATAATCTTCCGGCTCTCATGCCAGGAAAAAGAACCTTAAGACCAGCATTCACTGGCTGCTCTTTGTCGTCATTTATATGTTTCACCTTTAAATATTTACTTGACAGACCACTTGAATTCAAATATACCTGCAGTTGGGGAAAATAAAGTGTGCTATATAACTCAAGCCAGCCATGATTTGTGGAAAATTTACATGAGCAGATTGACATAATTTATGTTCCAAGTTTAACCCAGAGTCAAGAAACAGCAGGTATGAGTCACCCACTATTTGCCTGCGTGTGGTAATGCTCGGTGAGGAAGACATGATCCCAGAAGGAGTTTTCTCTTTTGATGTTGCTTTTTGACCTCGTGGAGTGTCTGAAACTAAATCCTTTATAAAATACAGCGAATTAATAAAGAATTCTGACTGTACTTTATATGTGTCCACTTGGTGTTTGACAAGCAGACAAGATTTCCTTCCCTGTTTAAAAACTGCTGAAGGAGCTTACACAACGGAAACTCTCTTGGAGGGGAGCACATCACCCTGTCAAAGGCTGTGTATATATATTTAGAGAGAAGGCAGCTTTCTGGCAGTAGGTCCTTTTTCTTCACTTCCCTTTCTGCTGACTTTTAAGGGGACACCTCTGGTAGAACAGTGTTTGTAAGAAGCAACTGCCATGGGCAGCAGTAGATGGACTAGGGATGAATAACCCATGCACCAGTACAGATTAAGGGTTGAGATGCTGGAAAACATCTCCACAGAGAAGGAACTCAGAGTGCTGGTTGTCAACAGGTTCACTATGAGCCAGCAATGTGCCTTCATTGGCCAAGAAGGCCAATGGTCTCTGTTATGCATTAAGAAGAGTGTGGCCAGCAGGCTGAGGGAGGTTCTCCTCCCCCTCTGCTCTATTCATTACACATCTGGAGTCTTGGGTCCAGTTCTGGGCTCCCCAGATCAAGGGAGACAAGGAACTACTAGAGGAGGTCCAATGGAGGCTACCAACAAGCTGAGGGGACAGGACCATCTCTGTGAAGAGCAAAGGCTGAGAGCCCTGGGGCTGCTTAGCCTGGAGAAGTGTAAGAGCTAACGTAAGAGCTGAGTAAGAGCTAAAGGGTTGGGGGCAAGAGGATGGAGCCAGACTCTTCGTAGTGGTGACCAGTGACAGGACAAGGCACAAAGAGCACAAACTGGAACCCAGGAGGTTCCATCTGAACTAGAGGAAGAACTTCTTCTCTGTTGAGTGTCTTGGAGTCCTAGCACAGGCCACCCAGAGAGGTTGTGAAGTCTCCTTCTCTGGAGAGATTCCAACCCCAGCTGGAGGTGATCCTGGGCAACCTGTTGTGGGTGATCCTGTTTTAGCAGAGGGATTGGACTAGATGATCCCCAGAGGTCCCTTCCAACCCCCACCATGATGGGCTTCCAGGATTCTTTGTGACTATTGTAGGCACTGCTTTCTGAGTTTATTGTTCTCCTAGTGATACAAGCACCACTTAGGACATAAGTGTTTCCAAAACCATCTCTTCTTGTGCCCTGTTGTGACATGTGTTCCTGTCAATGGTCACAGCAGGACATGTTTTAGACAAGGCAGTCAACTTTCAATGGAATTGTTAATTAACAGCCAGCTTGCAGATACTTCTATCAATTTCTTGTTGTCTTTTTTTCATTTTTCCTCACCATGAAACCGCTGATAGAGAAGTCAGAGATGACAACTAATGCCAGACGAGTTTGTATCTTTACCTCAATTATGACACACTTCTGATTATTATCTCTGTCTATTGAGGACTGTCAAACACACAATATGGTGTCAAACTTGTAGAAATCATTTCCAGGGGCTCTAAGGTTTTGGAAACTGAATGCCTAAATATGAATGTAGGTGGCTAGTTTTGACATGTAAATTTGGGAAATAGGGGTGGGAGGCAGGGTATGTATTCTGCTCACAGTGCACAAGCTCAGCCAGCTCAAGGAGCAGAGGAGATGGGGATTACTAAAGTGCATAAGGGATCAGAGGAGGAAGATTATTCATATGCCTATAGACTTGTAATAAGTAAGTACAGCCTGTTCCTTTTTAAAATGAAGAATCAGTTCATCTTCCCCCACCCCCCCTTGGATGTGTTTGTGAAAATCATAATGTAGGTAATGTCACTGACAACACAATGCCAGCATCACTCTTTTGTGAGTTCTTCAGACCCAAAGGCCCATTAGCATTACAGGATGTTGCATTCAGATTGGATCTGCAGAATTATTTCTTATTACAGCAAGCTAACTAAAGTGTCGCCTTGGAGTTTTGAATCCTCTGAACTCACAGGCTGTTGGCACACCCTGACCATTTGCTGCTCTGACTTTCATTTTCCACCACGAGCTGCACTCACTTAAGTGCTGCCAAGGTTCTTCAAAGCATTTGAATGAAACTCTTCATAAAACAAACAAAAAATCCATTACCAGCAGTCACCAAACACTGTGGGCTTGACAAAGGGCCAACTTGGAGACCTGAAGGAGGTTGAAGAGCAGCTCTTGTGAAGGTGCTGTTTACTTTAGTGATGTCTGTGCGCCATGCAGCATTACCCTTCTGGAAGTCCAGGATCAACCAGGGGGCTGCTAATTAAAGTACAGTGTCAATCCTGTGTGTTTTAGAAAGGATTTGTAAATCCAGCTCTGTTCCAGATCTGAATTCATTATTATAATGATGTTTCAAGTTGTGTTGCCTGAGTCAGCTGCCTTGGCCCATCCTAGATGCTGCTCCATGCAGCTCCGGCTTAGAGGCAGTTGCCACTGAAAGGCTCAGCAGCAGTTGTTCTTATCGCAGCATGCCCCAGCAGTAGTCAACCTACTGCAGTCACTGCACTGAAAATTGAAGAGAGGAGCGTGGCGATAGGGAAGTCAGAATAAATTTTGTAGGTATTTAAAAGCTGAAATTACAAACCCTCACATACATATGCAGAACTGCAAGATATTGACTAAGTAGATTAGTATTGGAAAGCGCCTTAATAAAAGAAATCTTTGGCAACTTCTGTCGAGAAGCTGCAGAAACCCACAGGGGTTAAAAACTTTTTTAAATTATTATTTAATAAGAAGGCTATAGCCTTTCCCAAGCAAGCACTTGCCTCCTCACAGGACACACGGTTCATGTGTTCAGTCTTCACAGGCCAGTGTCTTCACTGGCCTTTCCCTATGCAAGGTTCTGTTAGAAATGGCTGTTTTCAGGCTCCTATTAACAGTGGGACTAACTGAATGGCCACTGGTCTCCATTGCATCTGCAAACACCTATTTTTCCATTATTACCAGGCTGTGTATGGGGGTTTTTCCCTTCCTGCTCAGTTAAATTTAGGTGTTTCTCCATTTCCTCTTGTAGCTCCACTATATAGGTCAGCCTGCAGACCCCTATATAATTGCCGTTAACACCGTTTTACCACTGGCCCTGCAGAAATGAGGTGGTCAATTTTTGTCTTCAGCTAAGTAAGGATGTAAACCCAAAAGGTGGGTGAGAAGTAGGACTGCCCTAATACTTTCATGTTTCAGGAACAGAAAACCAGTCATAGCTGCAGAGCCAAAACTGCAGCACCATAAAACCCAAACCTGAAGGTTAGCAGCAGTTAGGGTGAGGGGAAGTTAAAGTAATTTAAATTTAATTCATGCATCTATCTCGCTGGTCTGTCATTCTGGAAAACCAAACTGGAGCAGGCTGAAGTAGAATGAAGAGCCAAACCCTGCTCGTTGTATGCACAGCACTAGCCTTGAAGGTGGTAGGACTAATGGAGTGAGTAAGGTGAACAGAATGTAGCACAAATATTTTGCTTTGAGTTACTTGCAAATACCATGTCATGAAAGGGGAATTTCACACCTCACTTGTTAATATTGTAGCCAAGAAATAAGAAATACATTTGCCTTCAGTGGACTCAGTTTTCCCAACTGCTGGTTCAGCTGAATCTCCCCTAGAACAATATTTATATAGGCCCTACAGATGAAGAAATGTCTTATCCAGTCCGGATGCATGAATTTCAAGATGTCTGTAATACCCAAGTCAAGCTGTGTGTCTTCACAAAGAAAACTATACTATTTATGATGGCATATATGTGGAATTTAAGGAACCTAGAGATTTGTATGAGGAAGTGAAATGTTGGTAACACCTCTTTTAGTCCCTGAAAGACAGACTGTATGCACAACAGATGTCTTCTCTGCGAAACATTGTTCAAAGGAGCTTTGTATCACTGGCCCCTGTTTGATTGCCTCTAGCTATCATCCCAGTGAACAGGCAAGAGGGCTGTGAAGTAGTTCAAGCAAGTATATACCAGTAGTAAATAAGTATTCATCAAATCAGGCCTTCCCTCTGCATAAGAAAAGATAGGCTGTTTTATCATGTTATTTTAAGAGGAAATTAACAATTTCATTTCAGTTTGGGACATGCTAGGTAAAATACTGACATGCCCACTCTCACATTTTCTTCCATATGTTTTTTTTTTTTAAGATGTCACAAAAATTATGTGTGTGTCAGAAAATGGTTTTATCCTCATCCCCCAGAGATAAAAGAATTAAATCTTCCTTTAAGCACCAATGAAATCTGAACTTGTAGGAAGAAAGATCCATTTTCTAATAGTGTATTTCCCATGTCAAAAGTTGTGTTAAGGAAAAAAAAAAGTATATATGTATATGTTCAGCCCCACAAACCTTTTTAGATTTTTGATACCCTGCAGTACATTGAAATATTAACAGAAATTGCCTCTGTCATTTTTTCTTGTTAAAATGCTGTAAGGATGCTCGTTCTCCTGATATTTTAGTGAACAACAGAAGATTCTCTTCCTGGAAAGGAAAGTGATTTTCTTTAGCTCTGTTAGCATCCTACGGGAATCGTGTATGATAATATTTATTTCTTCTGGGAGACTTTCTAGATGCAAAAGGATGGGGCTTGGCCACTGGGCAGTGATCAAGGGGCAGCATTGAGTATAAGCACCATGTTTTATGCCGCTTGCTACAGTAAAAGCATGTTGAGTTTGTTTTCCTTGTAGAGCAGTTATTACACTGTGTAGAGAGTATAGAGACATACAAAGCTCTCTAGCTTACTTCCTGACACTCCTCCCTTCCATTTTTCCCTTTTTCAAATTATCTTGTTGAAAACCTATTTTTTCCTGCTTGAAATTTTTGCTATCTTGAATACTTGAGAAGGTGAACTAGAGAATGAAATCCTACCAGTTCCACCTACAGATCAGGTACAATATTAATAATGTTATAATATTAATATTGATGTACAATACGTATTTCTGGGCCAGATTTCTTCCCATAATATCTACGTGATTTCATAGGATCATAGGATTGTCAGAGTTGGAAGGGACCTCAAAGATCATCTAGTTCCAATCCCTCTGCCTGGCAGGGACACCATCGACTAGATTTCACCTCATTTTGAACCTGTATGTAAAATTATGAGGGTTTTAAAGTTCTTTGCTGACTCCCTCAATGTAGATCCCTCTAACCAGTAGCATTCAACAGCTTTTCCTGGTAAGTGGCAATTTCCAGCACTGAGTAATTTATGATATGAATCTGGGCTGAAAGAAACCTCTACTGTCTGAGTCAACATAAAAATTTGACTGATAATACTCATTGAAAGGTAGACTGTCTTAATTACAGAATGTCTGTCTTTCCTCTTCCTGTTTGCTGTCAAGTGTAATATGCTGAGTTGTAAGGTTAATGTTTTTGTTATAAAAGTCTGCTTTTAGGCTTTTGTAGTTTTTCTCATATTTATGCTAACATTTTTCCCTTAATTATCTGTAAATTATTATTCTTGGCGAGGCTGCGCTTCTCCACCATGAACTGTTTACCTTCCAAACAGGCTTTGCTTCCTCCTTATCTGTGCTGGCTCATTGATACTTTCTACTCCAGCAGCTCTTTTCCTCCCCTCATATTGTGCACGAGCCTTCTCCTCCTAGCCAGCCATATCCTCACCTTCACAGCTCACTTCTCCCTCTTTTTCTCTCTCTTTTTCTGAATAACAAGCCATTTCCTCTTTCATTTCCTCCCACAGAAGATGGTTTTGGTCCATTCCCAAAAATTCCCTGGCATTAAATAATGCCCATTCCTGTCTTTCAAATGGGCAGGCTTCCAGATGTGTTTCATCTGGCCAGCAATCTGGGGGCAGGTCTGGCTCAGTAAATCATTTTCATCGCTTGGCTGGCATTCCTGGCATCCCTGGGCAGTGGGGACAGGGCTGGTGATGCTCATCCCCCCACCACCACTGACAAGCTCTCTGGTTCATGTTTTCAAATCAATTGCAAGAAGTCTGTTGTGGTGTAATATGAAGCCAGGGCTTCCCTTTTTTTTTATTGCAAGTGAAAAGGCTATTAAGCTGGGGAGGAAAGTGCTGAGTCAGCTGTATTTACGCAGCTAAAATACATTTCTCAATTTATTGAATGGTAAATGTATTATCCAATTACCTTCATATCCTTAACAAAGTTACAGGTCACTTGGAAATGATTCTGGACAAAACAAAGAAGCAGAGGATTTCTCATAGATAGAGCTAAAGGAGATTGTCTTTGAAATTGTATAGCTTTAAAAGAAATTCTGTTTACTCTGCTCTGTGCAGGTCTATTTTGACTTCCATCTAAGTGGCCAAAGGAATCCAAACTTCCTAAAAAAGAAGGAAAGAAAGCACTGTTTTCCTGATTTCTAGTTTTGCATTTTTATTTAAATGGCCAACTCACAGGAAGAATTTCACTTTTTTCTCTCTTGATTTAAATCTGTTAATTGACTTAAAAATACTTATTGACACTGAGTAGGTAAATGAGTAAATAAGCAAATCAAGGATCTTAAACAGTCCAAAATGCACCTTTAACCTCACTGAAACATTATTTACAGCATTAAGTTGTTTTGATCTTCACCTTCAGGATGCTGACAACAGAAGACCTGAGTGTATGAATTAATTATCACCAGGCAGACTTCCCTGTGAACTTCTAGTCCAACAACCACTCAGCACAACTACTTAAGAAGTTGTCTCAATTTGCTTAACCCTTAGGCTGTGCACACAACCAACACCATGCCATCAGCACTTCTTGCTGTCCCCTGCCCCTGATGTCCCCTGATAAGCATAACACCACCTACCACAGAATGCCATGGGTCCACCTTGAACCCAGCAGCCCTTCTGGAAAAACATGTCCCTAAGCTAAAGCATTTCTGAGTAAAAATTCGGTTTGAGTGGTACAAAGAATTTGTAAAGAAATGTACTGATAAAAGAGTAAGTTCATTAAGAGTTTGAGGCAGCTTCTACTATGGTAAAGGACAAGGGCTTTTTGTGAGAAAAGTTGTTGCCCTTCCATCATATGGCCAGTGGGCTTTACCCACCAAGTACTCAGGCACTGAACTAATTAATATTTCCTGGAATGAGAATTGGTCCCCAAATACCTTCAAAAGATGGCTTCTTTAACTGAAACAACAAGTTTCAGATATCCTAATTAACAAGAGACCTGAGGTTAAAGCTCATTTATCGAATCTCACAATGTTTAAGTCTGAGTTGCAAACAGCTCATTTTAATAGGTAGAGTAGCAAAGACCAGTCAGGAGGCCAGCTTTCATCCAAGGCTAACTTAAGTGGTTTTCACCCATGTCAAACCAGTACAGCAGAAAGGTGCACCAGAGTCAAACATTACTGTCAAACATTTTTTTAATCAAACAACTAGAAATGACATATCAGAATGACATGAGTTCTGATGGGTGATGTGTTTCACTACCTGTTTTCTCGCATATAACAAGTATTATCTTGTGTAAGTCTTTTTTCTCCCCAAAGTTTTGATTATATTCTTCCTGTGCATGAATCTTAGCCTGAGAACCCTGAACCTCAGACTTTAGATGGGTCAGACTTGGTTTCATACATTCTCCTCAGCAAAGCATCCTACTCTTTGCCAAGTGTAATGGTCAACAACTGGATTTGCAGAATTCCAGAAGGTTTGTAGGGGGGCAGCTGATATGCTGGCTTTGGGTTTAAATCTTACAGTAGGAAATGCCTCTGGTGCCATTTCTGAAAGAGATATGATTTTTTTTTTTTGCCATCATTTTTCCAACTTCAACAGTGCACTGAGGAGGACAGAAGCCAGAGAGTCATGGTCAATGGGATGGAGTCTAGTTGGAGGCCTGTGTCTAATGGAGTCCCTCAGGGGTCGGTACTGGGACCAGTACTTTTCAATCTGTTCATTAATGACCTGGCTGAAGGAACAGAGTGTGCTCTCAGCAAGTTTGCAGATGACACTAAACTGGGTGGAGTGGCTGACATACCAGGGGGTTGTGCTTCCATTCAGGGTGACTTAGACAGGCTGGAGAGTTGGGCAGGGAGAAATTTAATGGGATTCAATAAGGCCGAGTGTCGAGTTTTGCACCT
>VWZX01010561.1:0-10451 GCA_013399015.1 Galbula dea | reverse complement strand
CCCTCAGTTGAAGAAGGATAGGGAAGTGCTGGAAAGAGTCCAGTGCAGAGCCACCAAGATGATGAAGGGAGGGGAACATCTTCATGATGAGGAAAGGCTGAGGGAGCTGGGTCTCTTTAGCTTGGAAAAGTGGAGGCTAAGGGATGACCTCATCTATGCTTTTAAATATGTGAAGGGTTGGATTAGATGATCTTTCGAGATCCCTTCCAACTCCTAATATTCTGTGATTCTGTGATCCTTTATGTCTACATCTCCTGTTACTTTTCAAATTCTTCTTGAAAACCCAGACTTGCAATCTTCAACATATTCACATGACTCTAGTGAAGAAGTTGGTTTCACAAAGACTGCAAAATCTGTCCCCCAGTGCCTACTGTGTCCCATTATTTCTAGGTGGGTTTTGCTCTCTTTTCCTGTTGCTCATAGGCAGAGTTATGTAAAACAAATTATTTAGCATTGCAGATACTAGAATCACTTTTAGGCAGTGCCTTCATTTTGAAACCATAAGGTTTCAGATGTTCAGCTGGTTACCTCAGCATATTTAGGAGGATCTAAGCTAACACTCTACATAAACTACAGGTTGAGAGGCAGTGATTTGCTTATACTTGTCAAAAACATCTGACTATCAGCATCAATTCCCCACAGGAATAGTTAAAATAAGATGTTTTCCACCTCTACACCCTAATTACAAACAGGACTAATGTTCTGGCTGCTCTACGCAGCTCTCTCAAAAACATTCTCCTTGCTTTTGTTTTACACTTTCTAGGACTGGATGCACTCATTTTAAGCATGCTGGCTTTTATGTCCAGCTCAAGAGTGTTTGTGCTTCCTTAGCAGTTTAAACATCTATTTCACCTATAAAATTCTGCACATCATCCGTTTCTCTGTGACTCTTCCCCTTTCTTCTCCTGTGCATTTGATCCACTCTCCTTTAAACTACCAAATTCTGTGTGTTGCTGGTGAGGAGAGGAAAGAGGGACAAAGATACTTACTACTTGCTCATGCCTCTCAGACATCCTTGCACCCTCTGCAGGTTCAGGTCTCAATGGACTTACAAACTGCACAGCATAAGAGGTTAAGAAGGATCATACTGACTCAAGCAGCATACTGTTCCTTCTCCAAAAGCACCTAGACTCCTACAGAAGCAATCTAACAGAGTAAGGAGGAGCATACTTCACCACGTACACACAGGATCCAGCCTCCAGTATCACCTAGGTGACTCTGAGACTGGCATATTTCAACCTTTAATAACCACTATGAAGTCAATCCCCAGGAAATTTATCAAATTCCTCTCTGGTTTCCTTCCATTCTATCTCTGGATTTCTCACACTCTCTGGCAATAAGTTCCACAATTTTGGCAAAAAGATAAATAATGTAATGTTTCAATTTAACTAATAATTTAACAATTCTTCATTTCTCCTCCCATACAAACGATTCAAAAACTTTCACAATAAAGTTTTTACAGATACAATTCAAAAATATTATCAACACCCTTTTATGTTTCACCAAAGTAAATCTTTTTTTGACCCTCTTCAATGTACAAATTACATGTGAAAAACATTTCTTGGTGTCGAATAATGTAGAAGAAAAATATCTTAATCATTTATTGAGCAATTTTAAAAGAAAAAAATACAAAGACAATGACATCATGTTTTGCAAGACACATCTGTTTCCTCATGCTTTAATTCAGGTGTCTGATTCAGATGTTGTTATCCCCAGGACAGAGAGAAGATGAAAACAGAATGATTGAAATGTAGGAATAGACAAGTACAAGCTCCTTAGGAAGGATAGGCAGGGGAGGAGGGGAGGAGGTGTTGCCTTCTACATCAGTGATCAGCTGGAACCAATGGAGCTCCACCTGGGGAAGGATGATGAACTGGTTGAGAGTGTATGGGTTAAGATTAAAGGGAGGACAGGTGAAGGTGATGTTATAGGAAGGGTCTGCTACAGGCCACCTGACCAGCAGAGCCAAGTAGATGAGGCCCTCCATAGGCAGATTGAAGTGGCTTCACGTTCACAGGCCATGGTCCTCCTGGGGGATTCCAGTCACCCTGACATCTGCTGGAGGGACAACACAGCAAGGCACCAGCAATCCAGGATGTTCCTCGAGTCCATCAATGACAACTTCATCCTCCAAATGGTAGAGGAACCAACAAGAAAAGGTGCTATACTAGACCTTGTTCTTACCAACAGGGAAGGGCTGGTGACCAACATAAAGCTCAGAGACAACCTTGATTGCAGTGTCGATGAAGCACTAGAATTCAAGATCCTCAGAGCATCTAGAAGGATATATTCCAAGCTCACAACCCTGGACTTTAAGCATGCAGATTTTGATTCCTTCAGGGGTCTGGTGGCCAAAGTACCATGGGACAAAGCCCCAGAGGGAAGGGGGGCCCAGGACAGCTGGTCAGTTTTCAAGGATCACCTTCTCCATGTCCAGGAGCTAAGTATCCTGACGAAGAGAACATCAGGAAAGAATGCTAGAAGACCTGCCTGGATGAAAAAGATGCATCTGGACATGGTGACTTGTAAAAAGAGTCTATATAAGAAGTGGAAGAACGGACAGCTAGAATGGGGGGCATACAGAGAACCTGTCAAGAGAGCAAGAGAACTAGTTAGGAAAACTAAAGCTCAGTGGGAATTAAAACTAGCCAGGGAGATCAAGGGGAATAGTAAACATTTCTATAGATATATTAATGGAAAAAGGAAGACTAGGGAAGGTGTAGGCCCCCTCAGAAAATAAATGGAAGAACAGGTGACGGGTGATATGGAGAAGGTTCTCAAGTTCTCAACAGCTTCTTTACTTCAGTCTTCACTTGCAAGGGCTCCCACCACACCCCCAAAGTCAAAGAAGATAAAGGCAGGGGCTGGAACATAGTACGGCCCATGGGAAGTGAAGATCACATTCATGACCATCTGAAAAACCTGAAAGTTCACAAGTCCGTGGGACCCAATGAGATACACCCACGGGTACAGAGAGAATTGGTGGACAAGGTTGTTAAGCCACTCTCTATTGTGTTTCAAAAGCCATGGCTAGCCTTCTGGTGAAGTTCCCACTGACTGGAAAAGGGGAAACATAACCCCTATTGTTAAGAAGGGGAAGAAAGATGATCCGGCAAACTATAAGCCAGTCAGTCTCACCTTCTTGCTTGGTAAGATCATGGAGCAGATCCTCCTGGGGGAACTGCAGAGGCAGAAGGATAATGAAGAGGTGATGGGGTATAATCAACATGGCTTCACCAAGGATGAATCGTGCCTGACAAATCTGGTGGCCTTCTATGAAAAGGTCACAACATCAACAGACAGTGGAAGAGCAACTGATGTCATTGACCTGGACCTGAGCAAAGCCTTTGACACTGTCCCGCATGACATCCTGGTCTCCAAGCCGGTGGAATAAGATTTCGATGGATGGACCACTCACTGGATAAGGAATTGGCTTGACAGCTGCAAGCAAAGAGTGGCTGTCAATGGATCCATGTCCAAGTGAAGGCCAGTGACAATGGAGTCCCTTAAGGATGAGTACTGGGATCAGTCTTGTTCAACATCTCGGTCAGAGACATGGACAGTGACATCGAGTGCTCCATTAGCAAGTTTGTCAATGACACCAAGCTGTGTGGAATGGTTGATACGTTGGAGGGGAGGGATGCCATCCAGAGGGACCTGGACAGGCTGGAGAGGTGGGCCCATGCCAACCTCAGGAAGTTCAACAAGACCGACTGCAAGGTCCTACGGTTGGGTTGAGACAATCCCAAGCACCAATATAGGCTTGGCAGAGACTGGCTTAAGAACAGCCCTGAGGAAAGGGACTTGGAGGTGTTTGTGGATGAGAAGCTCCACATGAGCTGCCAGTGTGCACTTGCAGCCCAGAAGGCCAACCATATCCTGGGCTGCATCAAGAGAAGGGTGGCCAGCAGGTCAAGGGAAGGGATTCTCCTCCTCTGCTCTCATGAGACCCCACCTGGAATATTGCACCCAGTTCTGGAACCCCTGTTACAAGAGGGATATGGGGGTGCTGAAGCAAGTCCAGAGAAGGGCCACAAGAATGATCAGAGGACTGGAGCACCTCTCCTACAAGGGCAGACTGAGAGAGTTGGGGTTGTTCAGTCTGCAGAGGAGAAGGCTCCCAGGAGACCTTCTAGTGGCCTTCCAGTATCTGAAGGGGGCCTACAAGAAAGCTGGTGAGGGACTTTTTAGGAGGTCAGATAGTGATAGGACTATGGGGAATGGATGCAAACTATTAAAGGGTAGATTTAAATTAGACATTAGGAGGAAGTTCTTCACTGTTAGGGTGGTGAGGCTGTGGAATAGGTTGCCCAGAGAGGTTGTGGAAACCCCATCCCTGGAAGCTTTTAAGACAAGGCTGGATGGGGCTCTGAGCAACCTGATCTAGTGGAAGGTGTCCCTGCCAGGCAGGGGGAGTGGAACTAGATGACCTTTAAGGTCTCTTCCAACTCTGACAATTCTATGATTCTATGAAACAGTGTTTGTATGGAAATACCTGGCTCTGTGGCAGTCCTACACGCTTTGAGCAGTTCCACATGTAAGATCCAAGTTCCCATGATGTCAACACAAACCAAACCAATGGTTTTTAAGAGTGAGTTTGTACTTAGATGGACAGCTTTCAAGAGTATGAAGTTTAACAAGGGCAAGTGCAGGACTGTGCACTTAGGACAACTCTGTACATACAGATTGGGGAACAAGAGGCTGGAGTTCAGCCCCACAGAGAGGGATCCAGGCATTGTGGTCCATGGTAAGTTGAACATGAGTCAGCAGTGTGCCCTGGCAGCCAAAAGGACCAACCATGTCCTGAGGTGCCTCAGGCACTGCATTGCTAGCAGGTCAAGGGAGGTGATGGACCCATTCTGCTCGGTACTGGTGTGGCCTCACCTTGAGTATTGTGTGCAGTTTTGGGCACGGCAACATAGGAGGGATATGAAACCGTTGGAGACAATCCAGAGAAGAACCCTGAAGATAGTGAAGGGTCTAGAGGGGAAAGCCGTATCAGTAAAGCTAGAGTCACTTGGTTTGTTCAGCCTGAAGAAGAGGAGACTGAGGGGAGACCTCACCTTGAGGGAAAGTCGAGGGGCAGGAAATGATTTCTTGTGTCTGGTTCCCAGTGACAGGACCTGAGGGAATGGCATGAAGCTGTGCCAGGGGAGGTTTAGGTTGGATATTAGGAAAAGATTCTTCACCCAGAGGGTGGTGGAGCTCTGGAACAGACTCCCTAGGGAAATAGTCATGCCATCAAAACTGACAGAATTCCAGAAGCATCCGGACAAAGATCTTAAGACACGTGGTGTGATTTTGGTGGTTGTCCTGCACGTAGAGAGGAGTTGGACTTGATGATCCTAGTGGATGCCTTCCATGTCAGTACATTCTATGATTCTATGATCAAAAATGAAGGTTTCCGTGTAGAAGCCCAACAGTGATGCACAGATAACAACAAAATAGTTAAGTAGTACTCATTATTACGTTTCTAACTGTGGTGTCTGCCATACATCCTGCTCTTGATAAAAGAGAATAAATTCATTATATTTATCTGAAAAGGACAGTACAGAAGAACACTGCCCACTGACCTTCAGGATGTATGAGAAGTGGAGATAGATGACATTGTCTACTCAGGCCTTGCTAGTGGCAAGACAGCCGAAGTTGGATAAATCTCAGAACAGATGATTTACCTCGAGAGTAAGAAATTCTAGGCTGTTTCTACTCAGTTCTAGAGTTAAGTCATGTCCTGTAATATGCCAGTTTTCTCAGTTTTAGGCATTTTTATTTTATGCTATTGTGGACTTCCTCACTTTTGAAAGTTTTCTTCCTTTTTATTGTCTTTTGGTCTTTGGAGAGCATTGAACTCTAAGAGGTTTTGGATAAGGGCAGGAATTTCTTTCTTTCTTGTATGTTTTTCTGCACTGTAGTTTCTCTGATGGGCCCCTTCTTTACCTTAAGGGGTTGACTACCCCTACACCATTTATTTATGTACACGTTTGTATTTTCTGGTTATCCACCTCTTCTGGATCTTTATGTTTTGCAAAGTCAGAGAGAGTTTTGTCATTGACACCAGGAAAAACAAGATTAAGATTTAATTCAGTTCTAATCCAGCTGATCTTTCCAATCTCCCCTCACATTTCCACATCCCAAACTTCTCATTATTTTCACCACAACTTTGCTGCCATTAGCTATATCTGTGATTAGTAGGGAAAAAAATCCCCATTTATATCTTGTGGGAGATCAGTAATCCAACCCCATTTGTTTATATGGCTGTAGTATTATTTGCTTTTATTTTCATCCCTGTTTGAACCCTTTTCCAAGATATTCTGGAGTTTCATAATTTTAGAGAAGAGAAACTCAAGCACAGAAGAGTTGCAAGTCAGTAAATCAAATAAAAACAAATCCACCACATCAGGCTTACATCTTCTCTACTTTTTAGAAACAGAATTACATTTCCTCTGATATTTTTATGGCTAAAAGGCACAAATAACACACTTAGCTAAATCAGATAAGTTAATTTACAATGATGTATTAACTGAACTGGCTGCTGAGACTGGACTCCTTCTCTTCCCACCACATACAGAGTTTTCCCCAATGGCACTGTGGCAGCAAGGAATTGGGACAGAAGACAGCAGTGTTCTGGTTTCAGTGTACATTAAAAAGTCAAGGAGTTTATTATGATTATTTTCTGTACACAAAATGTGCATGAAGCTTTTGTCTTTAGACTGCATGTATCTTTTCAATCTTAAAATTTTTATGTGGGCTTGGGGCAGCAAGTAATGAAGTGCTTGAACTGTCATGGAATCATTTTCCTTATCACCAGCTACAGAGTCAGTCCATTAGTTGGCTGCCAGCAGGTCCAATCACCCTAAATCCATGTGTATTAATAGATTTGGAGTAAAGGGTCAGGAATCACAGAAATTCAGATTTATTCTTTCCTACCTCCTCAGTGATTACAGTGGATTTAGCACCTGGGAAAACATCCCTAGCTTTCCACCAGTTTGTCTTGAAGACCAGCATGGCACAAAACATGGGCAGTAAAAATTGCCTGGTTTTTTTGAAAAGAATACATTTTACAGAAGTATTATGCAGCTTATTCAAGTGGGGTTTTTCTCTTTAGTTTTGCAAACAGATAAAGCAAATACAGCAAAAGAGGTAATAAGAAGCATCTGCTTGGCAGTTCTTCCCACAGCTCTCTCTGCAGTGACAAACACCTGATAAACGTGTGGCTGATGGCACCATAATTGGGTACCAGTGCTGGTATAAGCCATGGGGTGCAACGAGTGGGAGCACAAAGCATGAGCCCTGGGAAATGGGACTAAGCTGTTTATGATAAATCCACTACATAGAAGAATTTGAAAATGTGCATGTAACTAAATATATTTTTAATCAAACCCCAGATGTTGTTCAGTATGGTCCAGGATTACAGCATGTTACAGATTCATTGACTTGGCCTCCATCCAGCGCCTGAGACAGCGATGCCTAAGCACCGGTACAAGTAATCACCAACTTGGTTTCTCCTAAAAGGGGTTTGTTTGCATCAGCTACAGCTCCTAAAATTTCTATGAATGTGAGTTGCTATCACTAATATCTCAAATTTGGGACTAAATGTGAAAAAAATAGGAGTCGAATGTATGCTCATTCTTTCCTTTTAAACCACAGCCAAGAGGAGAGGTTGTTTTCCCTCCTGTCTCTGCAATAGCTCAGTCATGGCAGAGTCAATCCCATCTGAAGTCTATCTTCTGCCTCCTGTAATCAAAGCCATCCTCCCTGAAAAATTGCCTTACCTATCATGTAAACCCTTATTCAGAACATTTTTCTCTCTTCCTATTGAAGCAAGCCCATCACCCTGAGTAAAATTCATCAAAACAGAGAGTAAAAGACAAAGTGGGACAAAGAGGAGGAATTAGAGACAGCTGAAAGAAGCTCATCCATTAGGACGTTGCCTGGAAAGGATCCTGGTTCTCTCCCTCCTGTAAGGAGAGTTTATTTAGTTTACATGAAACAGGTTTGGAATTTCCGTAACACAAGCATGAAATTGGCTTCAAGCTCCTCATCATTGTAAAAGCTGAGGAACTTATGGGCAAAAATGAAAGCAAAATATTAGTCTATTAGTCAAATACGACGTAAAGCTGCTACAGTTAGAAAAGCCACATGCACCTACCTTCAGCTGAAAGATTGGCATCAATTTTAGGACCATCAGTTTGGATTTAAGCACAAAATGGAAATGGTAAATTTGCTGATTATGAGAGAATTGTAAACACAAATGCAGAAAGATGCTGGCAGGCCACCAAAAATCCCATCCATCTCCTCACATTGTACTTCAGTTTATTTTGTTTTGTCGATTAGATCTTCATGGATAGCTGCAATGCAGAGACAAAAACTGCAAAAGTGAAGGAGAAGAATCACGGTATCACAGAATGTTAGGAGTTGGAAGGGACCTCAAGAAATCACCTAGTCCAATCCCCCCTGCCACAGCAAGATTCCCTACATCAGGTCAGACAGAAGCACATCCAGATGGGGTTGGAATCTCTCCATAGAAGGAGACTCCACAACCTCTCTGGGCAGTCTGTGCCAGTGCTCTGGCACCCTTACCAAGAAAAATTTTTCTTGTATTCATACAGAACCTCCTATGCTTCAGCTTACAGCCATTGCCTCTTGTCGTGTCACTGGGCTTCACTGAGAAGAGCCTGACCCCATCCTCCTGACACACACCCTTTACATATTTAAAAGCATAGATGAGATCACCCCTTAGTCTCCTCTTCTCCAAGCTAAAGAGACCCAGCTCCCTTAGCCTTTCCTCATCAGGAAGATATTCCAGCCCCTTCATCATCTTGGTGGCTCTGGGCTGGACTCTTTCCAGCAGTTGCCTATCCTTCTTCAACTGAGGGGCCCAGAAATGGACACAATAGTCCAGATGCAGCCTCACCAGGGTAGAGTCAAGAGGAAGAAGAACCTCTCTTGACCTACTAACCACACTCCTTCTAATC
Organism: Galbula dea; assembly: GCA_013399015.1. Taxonomy (NCBI): domain Eukaryota; kingdom Metazoa; phylum Chordata; class Aves; order Piciformes; family Galbulidae; genus Galbula; species Galbula dea. The sequence goes on along the minus strand of VWZX01010561.1, from coordinate 1,476 downwards.
CACCCCAGAATCCCATTGGCCCTCCTGGCCACAAAAGCACACTGCTGGCTCATGCTCATCCTTCCATCCACCAGGACCCCCAGGTTTCTTCCCCTTCCCTGCTCTCCAACAGGTCAGTCCCCAACGTATACTCATAAATGGGGTTGGTCTTTCTCAGGTGCNGGATGCTGTGGGAGACAGAGTCAAAGGCTTTACTGAAATAAAGATAAACCACATCCATTGCTCTACCCTCATCTATCCACCTTGTTGTGTCCTCATCAAAGGCTATCAGGTTGGTCAAACATGACTTCCCCTTGGTAAACCCATGCTGGCTGCTCCCAACGACCCCCTTATCCTTGATATGCCTAGAGACAGAGTCGAGGATAAAGTGTTCCATCAACTCTCCAAGGATGGAGGTGAGGCTGACCGATCTAGAGTTACCTGTCTCCTCCTTCTTGCCCTTTTGAAGACTGGAGTGACATTTGCCTTCCTCCAATCCCCAGGCATCTCTCCTGTCCCCCAGGACTTACTAAAGATGATGGAGAGTGGCCTGGCAATGACTTTTGCCAGCTCTCTCAGCACCCGTGGGTGCATCCCATCAGTTCCCATGGATTTATGGATGTCCAGATGGCTTAGCTGCTCTCTAAGCCAGTCCTCCTCAACTAAGAAAAACTCCTCCAGTATCCTAACATCATGTGGTGGCTTAGGTGTCTGACGCTCTTGAGGACAGCCTCTAACAGTATAGACAGAGACAAAGAAGGCATTCAGTAACTCCACCTTCTTGGTACCGTCTGTAACCAAGGCACCCACCTCATTCAGCAGGGGGCCTATATTGCCCCTTGTATTAGTTTTTCAGGCAATGTATTTGAAGAAGCCCTTCCAGGGCCTGTGATTGTGAGGTCACTGTCAGCTGCCTGGAGAAAGCCTCATCAGGTTCTTTATCCTGATCAGGTGGCCTGTAATAAACACCCACAACAGTACCACCCATGCTAGCCTGCCCCTTAATTTGCACCCATAAACTCTCAACTCTCCCCTCATTCACCCCTGGACAGAACTCAATACGTTCCAGTTGCTCTCTCACGTAAACAGCAACTCTCCCCCACACCTTGTAGACCTGTCTTTCCTGAAAAGGACATAGCCATCCATGAGCACATTGCAGTCATTAGAGCCGTCCCACCATGTCTCTCTAATTGCACCAGATCATAACCCCTTGACCACACATGGATTTCTAACTCCTCCTGTTTATTCCCCATGCTACATGCATTGGTACTGTTACAGGCATTTCAGGGAGCAAGCTGAGCATGCCAATCCTACCCTAGGGGGGTGGGAAGCCTTCTGGTCCGTATTAGTACTAGCACTACAATACTGCCCCACTGGTGCAGACCTGGCAACAACTCCATCCCCTTTCAAATCTAGTTTAAAGCTTTATGGAGGAGCCCTTCTAGTTCTTGTCCTAGGAGCCTTTTTCCCCTGGAAGATAAGCCTTTCCCACCTCTT
>VWZX01010560.1:446-24744 GCA_013399015.1 Galbula dea | reverse complement strand
CTTCTTGCTCTTTTTGAAGACTGGAGTGACATTTGCTTTTCTCCAATCCCCAGGCACCTCTCCTCTTCCCCAGGACTTATCAAAGGTGATGGAGAGGGGCCTGGCAATGACTTCTGCCAGCTTCCTTAGCACCCATGGGTGCATCCCATCAGGACCCACGGTTTTATGGATGTTCAGATGGCTTAGCTGTTCCTTAACCCAGTCCTCCTCAACTAAGGAAAACTCCTCTAGTATCCTAACATCATGTGGGGACTCAGGGTTCTGAGGCTCCTGAGCACAGTCTCTAAGAGTATAGACAGAGACAAAGAAAGCCTTCAGTAACTCCACCTTCTTTTTATCTTCTGTCACCAAGGCGCCCACCTCATTCAGCAGGGGGCCTACATTGCCTCTAGTATTTGTTTTTTGGGCAATGTATTTGAAGAAGCCCTTCCTATTGTCTTTGACCTCCTTGCAAGGATTTGTCCTGTTCCTCTCTTTCACTAAGGTACTCTTCCTACTCTTCAGTGTTTTTCTGTCTCCTCTTCTCAACCCTTGGCCCTAACAGAGCCAACACACCTCCATTTATGCTTGTGGCTCAGGGAGGCAGTGGGAGAGGACTAGCTAAGGATCTGAGAGCACAGGGGATTTGGGAGCTCTTGCTCCAGTCTAGTGGTGAGCCACACTTCTCTGAGGAGTTATCATAATATATTCTCAGCATTTTAACAAAGAAATGACGCTGTCCTGCATTTATTATTTCCCTTCAGGGCTTGGTCTCTTTACAGCTTCTTCCTTCCATTTTTGAGGAGGAAATGTCTGCAGCTCTGTCAGCCTCCTGAGAGGAAGTAAGCTACAAAGGGATCAAGGGTAATGAGAGCCTTTTTCTGAGCCAAGGTTTATGGTTACCTATGTCCTACATATGTGGGTACTGAGCTCTGCCATCAAGGATCCTGTGCTGGAAGCTAGTCACTGGAGGAAAGAGCCATGGCAGAGGATTAGGGGCATAGCCTGTGCACTGTCCCATGGACCCTCTGGGCTCTCTTCCTCCATGTGCTTCTTTCCCTCCTTCCACCTCCCTCCACAGTGTCTGACCTTGTCCAGGCTTCTATTCCTACCATGTCCAAATCTTCCTCTCTGAAGAGGTCCATTGTCTCCTTACCTTCCACCTAGAGCACCCACTCAGCCATTTCAGGTGAGCTTTGAACAAACCTGTCTAAATCCTCTCCCCTCCTTCCTCTTCCTCTCATATCGAAGCCTACGTCAATAGGGATTTCACCATGCAGGGGCACATGAGTGACTTTTCACAAGCGACTATCACGAGAGTGGAAGCAGATGAAGGGACAGAAGCAGGTGAGTTTCTCTCCCCTCATGCCTGCCTGTCCACACCTTTGCTCTAGACAGGTGCCATGCCATGGCATTGCCTGGGGTATTATGTGAGCCTGTGGCCAGATGTCCTACACCTGATGCCCTTGGTGTGGAGCTCCCTTACTCTGCACCCTCTCAGTGTTTTTGAAGGAGCTTCTGCTCTTGTACGGAAGGATCTTCTTTTCCTAACATGTTTCCTACATTCCTTTAGTCTCCATGCCACTTTCTAAACCATTTATTCCTGCTGAATATCTCCCTGTCACCATGTCTGGAAGTATTACGTGTGTATAAGCTCAGCAGCAAGAGGTTTTCAGGGTCCTTTGAGAGGACTTACAGGTTGGAAACCCTCTGTTAATTTCTCCTGTATCATCTCCTTGCTATTAGCTTTGGTCTCCTGTCTTGTTCCCTTTAGCATCACAGATGTCCTATGTCAAAGGGAACAGAGAAGTGTCTCTGTGAGAAGGTTTAGGCTGCAGAATATCTCGGTTATATCTTGTAGTACCAGCTGTAGATCAGGTAGATAGACATTTCTCAGTAATTTACCTATGAGGTTGTTGGGGTTTTTTAGCTTCTTCAAATGAAACCCAGGAAAAATCTTCTATAGTGACCTGTGTGCAAACAGGCTGTCAGCTTCAAAACAAGCTTCATGTTTGCCTTGGATCTGGAGCTCAGACGATACTCTTCATCTCATGTTTTTAATGTATGAGTCCTCTACAGGCAGGGAGATCTTCCCACACAGGAAGAGATGTGTCCTGCAGGGGGTATTACTGCTCTTGGAGACATACTGAGGACATGATTATTTGTTACTGTCTAGATTCTCCAGGAGACCATGACTATGTGATCATGCAGTCTAGGTGTAGGAAAGCGTGAGTGTATGCATCTCTTTGCTTCACTGCTGCCTTTGAACCACTTACACCATTGCAGACAAACAGAGAAAAGTGGGAGACACAACAGCAGTGAAGAATTCCTAAAAGTCTTTCAAAAGTCTCTGGCTGGATAGGGGACTGAGACGGTGGTGTTATTATAATATGTTATAACTTATCCCACTGAGGGGGATATCAGTAAGTATGGTGTTTATTGGACGACAAAGACTGCACATGTATGCAAGCCGTCAGAAAAAAAGACCACTGCCATGCACAGAAAAGCTCATATTCTGTCAGGGACACTGGCTGTCTTGAAGTCATAGAGAACTGGCAAGACCAAGTAATCACATCATGCTTGAATAAGTCTCCTAGCATGGCATTAAAAAACAATCACTTGTGAAAACAGGATCCTAGAGTTGCACAACATATATACATATACATTTTTTTTGTTTTGGTGTTTTTTTTATATTTGGAAAATAATCTTTGTTTTCAAAGCTTCTGTTTAAAACGGAATTGGCAAAAATTTGACTGGGCTTTTCAGAAAGAAATCTTATTTTAAGTAATCAGGATGTTCTTGCATAGGTCTCCCACCTGGTTAGGTGTGTCTGACTAGACACAAACCTCACCATATTCTTCCCTTATATGGAAATACACCTATTAAAAAAAAAAAGGAAGTGATAGTTAAGGGGAAAAGAAGGAAAAAAACGTTAATGATGGCACCTTCTCGGCACCTCTGCAAATTAAAACTGCTGGCTGACTTCTATTCATTTTATTAGTTAAGGACTTATATTACTTTTAGCCACAAACCCAGGAATTCAACCTTAATAGCCTGCCATTTTGCTTTGCACCAGACCCTCCTAGTCATCAGAACCTTCTGGCTGCTTTGGGGTGTCATTTTTGCCCTTGGGCAAACCAGGTCCAAACACCACACTTTGACTCACTGCTGCAAGTTAGCTCAGTAAGTGTCTGTTGTTCTGCGCTGTTACTCATTTCTGGAAAGGTGAAGTCAATGACGTAGGTCTTTCTGGTTTCAAAGGAAAATGTGTGCTGTTCCATTGAGTTAGAGCTGGCTTGTGGAACATGCTGGTGTAAGATAAGTACCACACCCACCTCCCCACCACCCACTGCTGTCAGATGTCTGAGCCTCTATCCTTGGCACTTGGTGACCATGGAGCAGCCTCCTTACCTTGTGGGTTTGTCAGACATCTTTGTTATTTTCTCTCTTGGGAGAAAACAAAAAGAAATGAGCAATGAGAACAAGTATCAAAGCTTCATGGTCCAAGAGGAACTGTGGGTGAATCATTTAGATTCTCTCCAGATATGAAGCAAACACAATAATGTCATCAGGGTGCTGCAGAGAACATGCTGAGAAGGGGTCAGTTCTCTGGGGAGTCTGAAAAGAAACAAATACCCAGAGTGGGAAAGGAAAGTGATTTTCTTGCTGCTGCTCCCTCATATAAGCCCTGCTGTCATGCTCACCTTAGGGACTTGGAGCTGTGGAGTTGATGGGCCACTCTCCTCAGCTTGTTGTCCAAGGTATTTGAGTGCAACTAGGGTGATGTAAACCTTTAAATTAAATAGTATTTATGTTACTGTGTGGTTATTTTCGGAATGCTGCTAACTCCAAGGTATAAAAGCCATGAGTGTAAAGCACAGCTCTTTCTCAGCTAAATTTATAATAGAAAAAGTCTTTTCCTGGAAAGTGATGTGTATTCATTCCACATTTCTTTCCTATTGCTTGATGCCTCACTCTGTGGCCTGCAGAGCTGCAGCTCCAGCATATTTGATCTTTCTGCACAAAGCACAAAACCTATGACCTCCTTATCTAGGTGCCTGGACACACATCCTCAGGTGTGTCCTCCAGTTGACAGCTCGGAGGGTAATTTGAGCTTTTTAGGTCTCTAAAATGATGCATGCATAGTCTAGTAAGGAAAACATGGTGATCCCTACAGTTAGCTACTGGCTGACAATTGTGGCCATGGTTAACTGAGGAGAATAAAAGATAAATGCACATGTTTGAAAAACAGCAAGCTACCTGGGCTAGCCAGGGTCAGGAGCCAAACACTTTCTTGTGACCACTGATGTCTTCCCACACAGGATTTGATCAGCTGGAGGTAGTGATCACAGATCTTGGTGACTGCAATAACTCCTTGTTACCACAATGTCTGATAGAACTTTCCAGCTCTGTGCTCAGTCCTTGGCATGATGGTTGTCAAGATCTTTGATAGTGCAGCCAGAATGGGTGCCGCCACCTTGTATGACACCTTTCATTCACCACTGACTTTTGCTCTTCCAGCTTGCTCAGACACTTGTTCTTGGGAATCTAGCTTGGAAAAGTATTTCTGGAGCTGTTATTAAGACTATGTTTTGCTGCTTTGTTGCTGTTGGCTTATACTTTTGGTCTTGTACTGGACGCAGCATGTGATGAGAATTTTGATTTCCTGATTCTCTTTTTCCTCTTGGTACACCTTGGCCTATGGGTACTTAGACAGTAACAAACAAGATATTACTGCTTATCTAGTTGTGCAAAGCTGCAATAACTATGCAGCCCAAGTCTGTCTCATCTGTTAAAACATCATTTGTCACCATTAATTTGGCTATGGACCTATCACACCTACAGAAGGTCCTGGGTTAGGTATTACTCAAAAGAATGAAAAAAGAATAGAAATTGTCTTAAACTGAGGAAGGTTTTGAGACCAGAAACTCACATTTTGTGCCATGATGCTGTTCCAAATGGAGCTAGAGTCACTGCAATCGTTCACAGTATATTAAGGTTCACGGTAGAGCCTTCCTACGGGACCTCAGAGACTCTTTCCACCATCCTGATTCATTTCTGGTCTAACATACCTTTTTCATGTGCCTTCTCTGTTGCCTACCTTTAGTGTGGTCCGTGCACATGAGTCAAATACAGCCTTTAGTTTCTGGTTTTATAAACTGTTTGTTTTCGGGAGTATTGTAATATCCCAGTCAGGAGAGAGCACTGTCGCCTCCATTAGCATGGTCTTAGAGTGGCAATTAATTTGGTAGGAATTGCAATGCTAGCCATGCTAAACAAAAATAAACAAAAAATATGTCTATGAATGTAAAACAAATAGAAGAGTCAAATGTGTTGAAAGAAGAGAAAAGTAAGAGAAAATCATACTTTTTACTAGTCATCGTAAGGTTGGCTTACATGACCTGTCTTGTTGTACATCCCACAGGTATCCCAGGACCCTTTTCTCTACCTATCCTGCTGTGCTTTTCTTATGCAAACTCTGTAGCCTTAAACTGTCCTCCATGGGATCAAATGCACATTTTAATATTTATCTTCCTTTTTTACCTAAACTGAGTGTGAAGTTCTGTTCAGATTCAAATCCTGTATCCTCTACCCACAAATGACCTCTTTCATGACTGACTCGATTAAGAGGCAATCTTTTCCTCGTGAAACTACTTTTGCTGAATTGTTATTGTAAGGCAGAACACTTGTTCTCCTACATATAGTCACACAAGTGTCTCATTATAAACTCCGAAATGAGAATGACAAGAATAAACCAAGGATGATTTGTCAGAGGGAGACTGATCCCTAACCTACATTTTGAGGGCTAAAGGCCTCTGGTCATATTTTACATAGACATAAGACTGCTTCCGTTAGGAAGCTACTCAGCTATGTTTGTCCCAAAATATGAACTTCTCTGGGATCAAGGTTATCTTATATCACCAGAGGTTCTGTGTACATTTTATTGACAGTGATGGCAGCTTGGAGACTATCTGCTGCAGATCACTCTTCTCTGTTCCCAGGCTGGCATAGGAACTCTTAGAATGATATGCCTGAAACAAAAAAATTTTTCTGCCTTATTTTTCAAATAAATAGTTCACTGACCCTCCATATGGCCCACAGGAACCTGACAAAGCTGTTAGGAGGACTTTACCATGGGAGATTTGACCCAAAGAGATCTCTGGAGATCTGCCATCAAACCTCCTGCTCCGACTAGCTGGCCTATTCCCAACATTTAATCAGACGGGCTGTGACTTTACTTATGTTTTGAATCATAGAATTTTCAAAGTTGGAAGGGAATTTAAAGATGAGCTAGTTCCAGTTCCCCTGCCTGGCAGGGACACCATCCACTAGATCAGGTTGCCCAGGGTCCCATCCAGCTTGGCCTTAAAAGCTTCCAGGGACGGGGCTTCCTCTCTGAGCAACCTCTCTGAGCAACCCGTTCCAGTGTCTCACCACCCTAACAGTGAAGATCTTGCTCCTAATGTCTAATCTAAATCTACCTTCCTCTAGCTTGCATCCATTTCCCCTGGTTCTGTCACTATCTGACCTCCTAAAAAGTCCCTCACCAGCTTTCTTGTAAGGCCTCTTGAGATACTGGAAGGCCACAATAAGGTCTCCTCGGAGCTTTCTCTTCTCCAGACTGAATAACCCTAGCTCTCTCAGTCAGTCTTCGTAGGAAAAAAGCTCTCAGTCTGTCCTCATAGAAAAGCTGTAAGGATGGAGATAACTCCGGTGACTAGATCTAGGGCTGGTCCACTCTCCCAGCTAGAAAGCTTTTCCTCATGAACCTCCCAAACTCTAGTTTGTTGTCCCTTGTTATATCATCTGCCACTCCAGAGAAGACCTGGGCTGCACCATCATTGTAGTTACCCTTCAGCAAGTCATTGGTGGTTATTAGATTTCCCCTTCAGTCTCCTCTTCACCAGACTAAATAGTTCTAGCTCCTTAGTCTCTGCTTCTGAGACACATACTTTGTCTCCTGATCCTGGTAATCCTTCTCTGCTTCTTCTTAAGTTTCTTGATATCCACCTTGTGCAACAGTGGAGGCAGTAGCTCCCTCAGTCTGCTTGCCACAACTGTCCTAATGTAGCCCAGTATGTGGTTTGCCCCATTTACGAGACCTCATCGTTAGCTCATAATCAGTCTGATATTAACAATAGAGTAAGATATCATAGTCAGGTCAAGGTAGGGCAGGCATGTCCTTCAATAGTACCTGCATTGAACGTGGACCCTTCCCCATGACTCAGCAGCATGGTAATGTATGTGCTCAGTTTGCACACCAAAAATCTCTCATGTCTGAGGACTGTTTTTCAGCCACCAGTGAATAAAAAGCTACAGCAGCAGACCTGCACTCAAAGAAATCTCAAAGAAAATCCCAATTGCTTTGTGAAGAGGGGTGTGATTCAAGTCTTCTTTCTGACTTACTCTGCAGCACAGTGTCCCAAAAGCATATTAAGGAGCAGTGTGGGAAGCATCATAATTTTAAATGATGCCTGTGTTTCTTGTGGTCTGTAAAGATCTCATCAGATATTGCTGAGGATGTTAAGTCTGATATCCTGGGAAAGCTCCAGCACAGATAATTGCCTCCTGCCTAATTCAATTCACATTTAATAGAATGCCCCTGGGGTAGAGGAGCAGTGGGAATCAAGACTGAACAGAAACAAGATTAAGAAGCAGAGATGGAAATACACTGAGAATCAATGTTTGGGGAAAACCCTCCTCCCTTGCCCCAGAAATCCTGAGCCAATTTCCCACTTCAAGATATGCAAGTCTGGATGTATGCAAAGAAACCTTGGCTTGTGCTTCTTCTGGAAGGGTGATATTATGAGGGATGTGGATGGTGCTATGAGACATACCACAATTCTTGCTGCAAAACTTTTCGCAAACTTCATGAAGGTGATCCCCATGTTCTCTCTAGACCTTGTTGGAAGGTGTTATATGGACCGTGTACTTTTATTTCCATATGCTTTCTATCCCTTATGGGTAAAAAAAGAAGGTATTCTACTGGCCAACACTAGTGGGAGTGCAGCAAACATGTCAGCATGCAACACTTTTGTAATGTGGTTATTGATGCAAACTCTGTTTTACAGAGCTGACAGCATTTACAGCCTGTGTCCACCTTGAAGTATTCAAACATGTCTGCAGAGGAAAAACAGAAATGTTGCTAGGGTAGCTTGAGACAGCCGTGTCAGAGAGACAAGAAGATCTGACCTGTCTGAGACATACCTAAGCTGACACTTGTTCCTGTATTGTATATTCCTGTACAGTCCTTCCTCCCCACACATTAAACAAACTGATATGAGTTGATGTTGCTAAAGACATCCTTTGAAGTGCAGAAGGAAAGGTACCTGCCCTGGCAGAAGCTTGCTTTCTCTACTCTGCATTTTTTGAGATTATACCTACTGTGTTTATTATTTTTCTTAATAGACTGACAGCCTTTCTGGGCTCTGGGTTCCTTTGTGCCAGGTGCAACATGTGCATTTAGTAGAAGATTTGTCAAGAGATTCTACAGCCCCACAAATCATAGAATCGTTTCAGTTGGAAAGGACCCTCAAGATCATCGATTTCAACTGATAGCCCTACACTGCTCTTGTCCCTAAAACATTCCCTGAAGCACCACATCTACCCTCCTCTTAGAAACCTCCAGGGGTGGTGACTCCACCACCTCCCTAGGGGGCTTATTCCAATACTTCACCACTCTTTCAGTGAAGAAGTTTTTCCTAATACCTAATCTAAACATGCCCCGGCACAACTTGAACCCATTCCCTCTTGTCCTATGACTACACGCAAGGGAGAAGAGGCCAACACCCGCCTTCCTAGAACGGCCTTTCAGGTAGCTGAAGAGAGCAATAAGGTCTCCCGTCAGCCTCCTCTTCCCCAGGCTAAACAGCCCCAGCTCCCTGAGCCTATCCTCATAAGGACACCATTCCTGATACAAGCCAGGATGCCGCCGGTCTTCTCAGCCAGCTGGGCACACTGCTGGCTCATGTTCAGCTGGTTGTCAATCAACATCCTCAGGTCCTTCTCTGCTGGGCAGCTCTCCAGCCATTCCTCCCCAGGCCTGTAGAGCTGTCGGGGGTTGTTATGACCAAAATGCAGGACCTGACATTTAGCCTTATTGAAACTCATACCATTGGCCTTTGGCCAATGAGCCAGCCTGTCAAGGTCCCTCTGTAGAGCATCCCTACCCACAAGCAGATCAACACTTCCACCCAGCTTAGTATCGTCTGCAAACTTACTAAGGGTGCACTCTAAACCCTTTTTCAATTCTTCAATAAAGATATTGAACAGGAGCGGCCCCAGCACTGACCCCTGAGGGACAGCGCTTGTGACTGGTCACGAACTGGATTTGACTCCATTGAACACAACTCTCTGGACTCGGCCATCCAACCAATTTTTGATCCAGCAAAGTATGTGCACATCCAAGCCACAAGCAGCCAGCTTCTTTAGTAGAATACTGTGGGAAGCTGTGTCAAATGTCTTGCTAAAGCCAAGGTAGACAACATCCACAGCCCTTCCTTCATCCAATAAGTGAGTCACCCCATCATAGAAGGAGATCAGATTAGTTAAACAGGACCTGCCTTTTGTAAAGCCATGCTGACTGGACCTGATCCCCTGTTTGTTCTTCATGTGCTGCAGAACTCAGGGTGACCTGCTCCATTCGCTTCCCTGGTACAGAAGTCAGACTAACAGGCCTGTAATTTCCTGGATCATCCTTCCATCCTTTCTTATATATAGGGGTGACACTGGCCTATTTCCAGTCTGCTGACACCTCCATGGACTCCTCCCTTGGACTGCTGTAAAATGATGGAAAGTGGCTTGGTGAGCAGCCCTGCCAGCTCTTTCAGCACTCTTGGGTGCAGCCTATCCGGCCCCATGGATTTGCAGGCATCCAGGTGATGCAGCAGGTCACTGGCCATCTCCGGGATTGGGGGAGGGCAGGAGTCATAACTGACCATATTCACTAGATTAGGGGAATGGATTTCACCTGTGAAAATAAGCATATTACTAAAGACTGAGGCAAAGAAGTCATTAAGCACCTCAGCCTTATCCTCATCTTTTATCACTAAGTTCTCTTGTGCATCCATTAGGGGGTTTCATTTGCCCCTCTTTTGCTGTTAATATATTTAAAGAAACTTTTCTTGTTATTCTTAACATTGGAGGCCAGATTGATTTCTAACTGATCTTTGGATTTTCTCATACCCTCCCTGCAGAGCCCCACGACAGTTTTGTAGTTCTTGTGAGTGGCCTGCCCCTCTTTCCAAAGTCTATAAACATTCCTTTTCTCCCTGAGTGCCAGCCAGAGCTCCCTGTTCAACCAGGCCAGTCTTCTATACTGCCGGCTTGCCTTAAGGCACATGGGTACAGCCTGCTCTTGTGCCTTCAATACCTCATTCTTAAAGAGTGTCCAGCCTTCCTGGTCTCCTATGTCCTTCAATATTCTCTCCCAAGGATTCTGGAAACCAAGCTTCTAAATAAATGTCTGACCTATGAAAGTCAAGGATGGGAGTTTTGCTACTCCCCCTCCTGATCTCTCTGAAAATAGAGAATCTAACCAATTCATGGTCATTATGCCCAACTCGACCTCCAGCTGAGACATATCCTACAAGACCTCCCCTATTCACAAAGAGCAGGTCCAGCAAAGCCCCTTCCCTGGTTGGTTTGCCCACCAGCTGCATCAGGAAGTTATCCTCAACACATTCCAGAAACCTTCAGGACTGTTCCCTTGCTGCTGTGTTGTAATTCCAGCAGATATCAGGGAAATTGAAATCCCCCACAAGAACAAGGGCACATGACCTTGATATCTCACCCAGTCATTTATAGAACACCTCATCCACCTCACTGCTCTGGCTGGGAGGTCTATAGCATACACCCACAACACTAACTGCCTTGCTAGCCTTGCCTCTTATCGCGACCCACATGCACTCAACCTTGTCATCATCACGTTGAATCTCAAGACAGTCATAATGTTCCTGACATATAGGGCCACCCCACCTCCCTTCCTTCCTTGTCTATCGTTCCAAAAGAGCTTATAGCCATCAATAGTGACACTCCAGTCATGTGAGGTGACCCACCATGTTTCTGTGAGAGCCACTATGTCATAGTCAACCAGGTGAATCATGGCTTCCAACTCTTCTTTTTTGTTGCCCATGCTCCATGCATTGGTGTACATGCATTTCAAATGGGCAAGTGGTCCCAAGACCTTGTGGGATTGGACCCCAGTTTCAACCTGACCCTTACGAGAAGTATGCATGACCTCTACTAAGATGGTAGACTGAAGGCTATCCTTAGACTCCTCTCTAGTGAGCCTGATTTTACCCCCTCCCCCCTTCATACCTAGTTTAAAGCCCTCTCTATGAGTCCTGCCAGCTCATGAGCAAGGATCCTTTTTCCCCACTGAGAAAAATCAACTCTGCTTGTTGTCATCAGACCTGGTGTCCTACAGACTATCCCATGATCAAAGAACCCAAAGTTATGATGATGACATCAGCCTCTAAGCCATGTGTAAATTAAGTGTGTTTTCTTACCTCTTTCTGTGTCTTTCCCTACTACTTGAGGGACTGATGAAAATGCCACCTGCACACCCGAGCCTTCAATCTATCACCCCAATGCCCTAAAGTCCTTTTTAATTGCTTGTGTTTTTCTTCCTGCAATCTCATCATTATTGGCCTGGATAGCCAATAGAGGGTAGTAATCAGAGGGCTGTACCAGATCAGAGAGCCTTCTTCTAATGTCTCTAACCCAAGCACCAGGGAGGCAGCAGACTTCCCTGTGGCATGGTTCAGGTCTACAGACAGGACCCTCAGTTTCCCTCAGAGTGGAGTCACCAATTACTTTTTTTTTTTTTCCTTAGTAGAAGTCATCTTTAGGCATGGGGATGAATGACTAGGCCTGGGGGACTCTCTGGGTGGATTTTCATCACCATCATCATTTGCCTGAACCTCAGGTTTCAAGGGCCCATACCTATTCTGCAACTGCAATTTGGAGAGCACGGATGACTGGAAGGACATTCACTCACCTTTCCCAGGAGGCACCAGTCTCCATTCCCCCCATTCATTAGATCCTCTCCTTCTGCCTGGTGACAGGAGGGAAGGGGATCTTCTACTACTTGTAGGGCCCCTAGCTGCTGCCTTGGCTGCAGGGTGTGGCTCCACCAATCTATTTCAATCTCACTTTGATATTTCTTATCTCACTCTGATATTTCTTAGCCTATCAACCTCTTCCCTCAGTTCAACCACCTGTCTGAGCAGGTCATTTATCTGATCACAATGCACACAGGCAGTGCCATCAGCTCCCCCCCCAAAAAAACGGCCAGGCTCAAGCATTTGCTACAGCCTGAGACCTGCACAGTCACATGTTTGTGCGGGAGCTCAGTCTGAGTTCCCACACTCTTTCTCATTTTATTTTTGGTCTGTGTTCAACAAAGTTCAAGGCAGGACAAGAAGACAGTGGCAGCCACTCCTTAACAGGTTCCCATCTTTGCTTTTAGCTACTCTGAACACTGCATGGAGGCACAGAGGGATTTAAATTACCTTCCCTTATTTTTGGTGTGAAGAATTACATCACTACAATTCTCCTGAATAAAAAGTTGGACATCTCCTCAACTTTCTTGCAGTGCTGTCATCCTCCTGTTTTATCCCCTGGGAGGCACCTGGCTTTCTGTTTGTCATCTTTTCGCAGTTGATAGAAAGTCCCTCTCCTTTCCAAAAATCATACTTAAACTGTGCCTTAAGGCTATTACCAACCTTACAGGTTACAGTCAAATTCTGAAAGTCTGAGTGTCATCCCACTGCAAAATAGCCTTCAAATAAGCCCCCAGGCAGAAGGACTACCTCTTCTTCACCCAGTTATGCCTGAGGCTCTCTCTCCCAGATCTCTTTTAGCAATAAGAGAATTGCTGCTTGTGAATCACAGGTGGTGGCCCTGAGCTGGCCAACCTCTGCAGGAAAGTTAGCTCAGAGCCTTCAACTTGTTTCTGAGCACCAACAACAGACTAATTGCAATCTCTGCAAGTACAGGAGGAGAAAAGTGAGAATTGAACCAAACTAGATTTTGCCATTTCAATCCAAATTTAACCAATTACTCATCCAATCATGCTTTCCTTGTTATGCATTTAAGGCATACTCTCACTTAAGTTGTTTCTGAGCCAGAGTCTTATTTTGAGGGTGTGTTCAACCAGCAAGCTCAGGCAGCTCTCCCTGGCAAGCTAAAGGTACTGAAAGGATTTTGGCTTTAATACACGAATATAACTGGGGAGATTGGATGAAGGAGAAAGAAAAGAGAGGACCGAGCAGTTTTCATGAAGTTATGTATACAGAATGTTAAGTAATCACGTAACTTGGTAGTAATGATTAATCTTGATGATGTCTTATTAAAGTTCTGGGCTTGTTGAGTCTTGCACCCATGCTTTAGGCTGAAATTGGGACAAAAACATCCTTGGCTTTGAGGGCTAGGGACTCAGATTCATTTTCTAGTGGAAGCAAAGGCTAACTCTAGAGGGGATAGTGTGGCTGTGTGGGGGTTCTTGAAATGGCACAAGCAGTCCATTACTGGTGGAAGACATTTCTGAAATGAGGAAAGACCTGTTCTTATAGGCTGTGGAAAGCATGGGACTTTGCCAGCAAGATAATCTTGGCAAAGTGTTCTATTGCCAACCGTAACCTTGTCATACGAGCTGTGCAAATGCCTGTCTTCCAGTGACATTGATTAATTAGACAGCCATTTCCTTTGGGGTTAAAGGTGTTTTGGATCAAAAGGCACTGGCTTATTGTCCAGGATTACTTTGTTTTAAACCTGGCTTTGGTTTTATGCAGATTTTCTTCACCAGCCCTCGGGGAAACCAGTTCTTCTATCTGCAGTTTGTAAAAGAACACAGTTTTATTTGGCCATGAAACTATGGGTGCATAGTGGGGAGCAAAAGGAGAAGGAAAAACCTTGTTGCTCTTGGTATGGATGTCAGCTCAGCCAGCCCAGAAGAGGAAGGGATTCTGTGTCATATGTACATTATCTTAAATATCATATTCTTAGTTTTGAATGTATAGAAAGTCAAAGCCTGGACAGCCCTGGACATAGAAAGGTCTAGGACATCAGAAACACCAGTTCACTTCTGTAATGAGGTTGTCAGTAAGAGTCCTGTGGCATATTTGAATTTCCAAATATTGAGTGACCTAAGTTCAGACCCATGTGATGAGTAATTAATTTCTTAGATTCCCTTGCAGGATGACCATTGAGTTCTTCTGTCCATGTTGGAGGCATGCCATCCCAAAATATGAACAGGAGACCATGCAAGAGGTCCCAGAAAAAAAGCCAGAGACTGTATGAATGATGAAGATGGTGTGGAAATTCTGTAACCCTCAGTACCAAGACTGTATTCTTCATTGTCATGTCATTTGAATCAAAATAGCTTTTGAATCAAAATAGTTTTAAGTCCTGAATAAATTTAATTTCAATTAACCAGGATGCATAATACAGACTTTAGGCAGTGAGTATGTTTTTCTACATGCCTGGTTCAGCACACACACCATACTGAAGACAGCTTGTGTGTGGTTCTGAAGTGGTGACCTTGGCTTAACTGTCATGATCTGATACTACATGGGCTTAGTGCAGTCAGATGACATCTGATATGAGCTAGAGACAGTGTAGTAGAGGTCATGCTGGTTCTGATCCACAAAAAATCCTGCAAGGTCAGAGGTAATCCTTGGAATATATTTCTGTCAGCAATGTCACCTTCTGCTGTGCCAGAGCTTTGTTTCATGTGGCTATAACTTCTTTTTATGGTACCAGAACCCCTCTAGAATAATAGAATCATAGAATTTTCAGAGTTGGAAGGGACCTTAAAGATCATCTAGTTCCAATTCCCCTGCCTGGCAGGGACACCATCCACTAGATCAGGTTGCCCAGAGCCCCATCCAGCCTGGCCTTAAAAAATTCCAGGGGTGGGGCTTCCACAAACTCTCTGAGCAACTTGTTCCATTGTCTCATCACCCTAACAGTGAAGAACTTGCTCCTAATGTCTAATCTAAATCTACCTTCCTCTAGCTTGCATCCATTTCCCCTGGTTCTGTCACTATCTGACCTCCTAAAAAGTCCCTCACCAGCTTTCTTGTAAGCCCCCTTCATATACTGAACTCTTGGATACATACGAAGAGGGCACTGTCTTTCTGGTCACCCAGCTCTAGCCTGAAGAACAACTCAGCTCTGACAGGCCAGTATAGCAGGAAATACCTATTTCTTGGCTCAGACAAAAGGCAGGTAAAGACCTGTATTCCCACAGCTATATTCTGCCTGGTTCATAAATAGCATATCTTGATGGGTGCAGACCTATGTGAAACAAAAAAGCTTTTCCTTTAGCAACAGATGGTATGACAAGAGATGTGTTTAGACAAGAGTGGACGGAGCTTGGCTCACCTGTGCATTGGTTTCAGAGGAGAGATTTCTTGCTGCATCTAACCCTGCCAGACGGTGTTGTCACCACAATGAGATTGTCGTGAGGGCCGAGTGATGTAAGTATAGGCAGTAGGTAGTTTGCAAGGATGGCTTTTGGCAGAGCATTTATGCGATCTGTGAGACTATGAGCAAGTCACTTGGTTCTCTGCATTCAGATCTCTCCACTAAAGCATTTAGGACCTGGTGTTGCCTCTTTCTATGCATGCATACAGTGCTAGTATAACTGGATCTTGTTGCAGCTGTATTTCCCTAGGTATCATACAAGGCAAAGCACTATAGACCATCTTTTGAATCCATGTGCTTAGTAACTTTGGATCACCTAATATGGGGCATGTTGTAGGGCTCTTAGACATAATGTAGTGCAAAGGACCTTCATATGGGATTCAGCTTGCAGGCTGATTCATGCATTCAGGTGCCACTTGAAATACCCTACAGTATTTGAAAAATCCTCCTGTTGCTATCAGACCTGACACAGGAGCTGTAGCAAAACCATAAGAGCAGCTTAGCATGGCATCTAGAAGGGAGCATGCAACATATTTGAGCCCTATCAAAACGACATTGTTCAGGTTCCCATACCAACTCTGCCCCTGCAATGCCCCGAAACTGAACACCTCTCTTGATTTTCAGCCACAAAACTGGAATGGAAGTTCTGGGGTGTGTAGAGTTTGTGCTTCATCTATTTCTCCATTCAGTTTTGTATGTCTGATGGGAAAAGTGCGCAAGTCTTAAAAGTCCCAGCTTCATCTTCACTCTCATCTTTATTTGCATTGTCTTTTGCTTCTGCCCATCGAGCTGTGTGTGCAAATTTTTCACTACTGTTGTCATGTTCTTTTCCAAGGATGCAGCTGTATTCAGACTTCTCCTTCAAAATGCAGATGCATTTGTAATTAACAGATCACAAAGTGATGGTGCTTCATGACACCATTCTCTGAGCCCACTTGTGTTAAAATGAACTCCTATGTCTGAGTCAGGCAGGCGAGTGGGAAAGAAGAGAAGCAGCTTTTCTTAGTCTTCAGTCTAAGTAGAAACTATTCCTCAGAAACTGCTCCCTGGCCTGACAGCCTGCGAGGTGCCCACAACACAAGCTCAACTACTGGACTACTGAATCTGCAGTGGTGGGTCACTCAATGGCCTGTCTTTGGTTGGCTGGGCTGTACTGATCCTGCTCCTGACCTGCCTGGTAGAAGCATAATCATGATAATTTCTGAAACTCTGATTGTGGTCAAAACTCCTGAGGTGCTGTCATCCCTTCAGGTAGTGTGTGACTGCCCCATTGAAACTCATCTTTTACTCCACTGAATATTTCCTTCCACAGGATAAAAGGAAAATCACCTTTGCCCAGCACTTGTAATTCTTTTAGTTGCCTGCATCCCCCAGCTGGAGTCAGAAGCTGAATCTCCTTCATTATGTTTTAACCTGTTTACCTTTTTCTATACATTTTTAGGGTTTGGGTACATGTCACTAGGAAACAGACCTGGATGGGCTCTGCCTTTCCAATAAGGAGGCTTGGAGATCTTCTCCAGTAGCTGTGGAAATCCTGATATATTCTGCCTTTCAGAACTCTTGCTGAGAACTCCCCACTACTTGCTGCACACTTTCCAGTACCTGAGTTGTAACTGGCATCAGGTAAAAGTCCCAAGAGAGAAAAGTGTTTTCAATTCATGAAGAAATGTAGAGCTGATGTATTCTGGAGTGGCATCTGACAAGATGACTGAGAAAGCAATGTTTTAGAGACTGTTTCAAGAAAGAACTGTTTCATTTCACAATGGGTCCAAACTTAAAAAAGGAGAGTTAAAACACTTCTTTGAAGTGAACCTGAATCTCTGTTCAGATATGGTTTCCTATTTTTGTCAGTTTGGTTAATGAAGTGACAGAAAAGACAGGCTTTCCATTAGTTGCATTATTGTTTTTTTCTCATCCAGACACAGCCCAAGAGATGTCAGACATCTGCACATTGCCAGAAGGTCTTCCTTGGGATCATAACTTTGAGAAGGTCCTGTCATGGACAGGAGGAATATTGCTTCTGTGGTGTCACCAAGGTCCTTCCTTTCAATATGTTCCCTCTTGTGGCCCCCAAATCTGCCCTACAGCCTTTCCCAGGAAACAGCACCAGCACCAGCATGCCACAGTTTTTATTTTGTGTCATACTCACACTAAATTTTTCATGTAACCACAGTATGTATTTTGGCTTTCCTCAAGCTTAGAAACAGATATTTTCAAGACCTTAAGACAATACAGAGTTCTGGATCCCAGTTGCATTCCTCAATCTTTCACTCAATGTTCATGCAGAAGTTCAAACATAAAGATGACAAAAACTTTCCTGAAAAATACTCTGTTAGTTAGGACCTTTTGCTCTAATATGGACTGCCTTAGTCTTTTAATAATCTTATAATCTCTGTTTAACATATTTGCCTTTCTTCTTTCACATTTGTTTTTATTTTCATTCTGTATCCACTTAATTATCATTTCCATACTTTTCTCACTAGCACTGGAATTTCCCATGTCTTATCTGTATGACATTATTTGTTATTTACTCATTATACTGCATGATTAAGTTGTTAAACAAAAACCTTTTAATCTGCTTCCATAAAACCTAATGTCTCCAGGGCAGGCTTGTTAAAATCTTGTGGTTTCCCAGATGACTCCTTGAAGCCTAAAAGACACACTAAACCCATCCTTTTACCAGTATATCACTCCTATCAGGTATATTTATGATATCCCAAGTTTGAAGATGTGAGGCAGATTCATTAAAGAAAATACATGGGGGGATTTTGTTTACATCTATGTCACTGATGTGTTAAGAAACTTTTTATTGGGATGTATTGCTATTGCAAAACCTTGATTTCATATAAATGGTTTGCAAAGGACCTCAAGAGGTCCGTAGCCTAGTCTCCTGACTTGCTGAAACCAGTTACTTTTTGGTTGGTGTGGCAGAGTGAGAGTTTATGTGTGAAAATGTATTTATTATCATATATTACCCTGGAAAGAGCTCCTTGCCACAACAGTTTTTGTCTCCACAAACAGGGTGTTTGTTAGGGAGTGAGAAACCTCAGTTCACATCCTTATGGGCTGAGTAGGCAGGAGCACGGAATCCATGGAAGAGTTTGACTGTTCCTTGCAAAGTTGCTCATCTTTTTCTGCTCATTGCTTCTACCCAATTCTTTCCAGTCTGCCCAGCTGAGGACAAGGAGTGTCCAAGTACTTTGTCATGTTGCATACACAGCTCCAGCTCTGGACACTCACCACCTGTAGTTGCCACTAGTTTCTGAACCTCCAGTCACTGGTGTAACCAGATAGGAGGCTGCTACGTGAGCAATCTCATCACCCTTTTTTCTGGATCCTGAAGGTCAGCGTAGCATCCCCACGTCCAAACTGCTTGCAGGACTTGAGCTGATGTCTCCACACAGTGCTGTGCTAGGAGCTGTACCAGCTTGTGCTGAGCTACCACAGGTGTCTCCACACTGATTTCTGTGGAGGTTTGCTTAGATAACTCCCCTTATAACTCATTGTTTGCTGTTTCTGGGTATTCACATGATGTTAGCTGTAGTATTTGAACATCTCACAGTATTACAACTTGTCAAAGAGTTATTTTGGGCAATGGATACATTTCCTCATGAATCATAGAATGGTTTGGGTTGGAAGGGACCTTAAAAATCATCTTGTTTCAACCCCCCTGCCATTGGCAGGAACATCTTCCACTAGTCCAGGTAGAAAATGCAAGAACAAAGAATATGTTTTCTTCAGCTCTTAAAGACAAACAGGAAAACACAGCACCAGCCTTTTCTTTCTGAAAGTGGCTACTGACTAGCAAATCTGCTCAAACCAATGCAGGCTTTGAGCAAATGTGCTCTTATTAGTGCTGTGTGATACGCTTGTCTGAGAATACCTTTATTTTATGATACTTAACACACAAAGAATAATGTTGGATTGGAAAGTGGTAGGAAAAATGAATATCATTTGGAAAGCTGTGAACATGTCTCTTTGTGCTGCAGGACATGGTTTTCTGGGCTGTTCCTTATGCAATGTGTCATGCTTCACAATAAGGGGTGGAAAGAGGAGGTAGAAGCTGGCACTGAGAAGCACACAACACCTTGGTTTATTAGTAATGATCTGTGCTTTGCACACACAAGAAAAATCTTGCAACAGAAAAAAACCAACATTGGTGGAGTGAGATCACACACCTCAGAGATGGGATGCCAGCAATTGTAATCAGGGTTCAGTTAGTTATAAATTACTTCAGTTTAAGAAAATATCATAAATGAGGTTGATTGTATCTTTGGACTTCAAATACTTCCATACAAACAGAGCTGCTGTTCAGAAAAATACCTGTGTGCAAATACTTCCCCTGTGGGAAGAGTTTGTAACCACAGACTTTAATTTTGTCTTGAGCCTATTGGAAAGATATTTATTTTTTTGGTTTTATTTTTAATAAATGGGCTGCCTCTGCCTATTGCCAAGGCAGATCTTACTCAGCCTTGATTATCACATTTCTGATAAGATCTTGTCTCCTGCCAGTGGAAATTGGTTAGTAATTGATCTAGTGGGAAAGAGGTAAAGTAAAATTTTAAAGAATAAATGGAATGAAGAGCAAAAATTAATCCTTTTTCCCATTACACATCTCCTGTTTCCAAGTATCTTGTAGCCTGTTTTAAGGAGACTTCCCCTGCCAGATGTGCCCAGATGGAAGCAGTGGATATCTGGAGTGAGTGAGCGGGTGAGTAAAGGACTGAATGAATCTTTGTCCTCCAAAATTGCCCAGGCCAGCGTAGAACCTGCAGTCCATGGACGCCTCATCTCCAGCCTGGCTTTGGCTGGCTCGTTTTTGTTTGTTGTTTTTTTTTTTTTTTTGCAAACAAATTTAGGTTTTTAAAGGAAGCTTATAAATTCCTATTCTCTTCATTGCTTCTTTCACAGATTCCTTGAATTTATGAATTCAATGGACAAAGCAACCAGTTGTGCTTCCCAGGACTTGAAATCTTCATCACCAACTCCAAGCTTTAGCTGTATGGAAGGCATGGGCACTTTTATAGAAAACAGCAAGCAAGAAAGTAATTTAGAAGAGACAGAGAATTTCAGGCACGTTAACTCAAGCTGTCAGAGACTTGGGGTTAGGCCAGTTTTCGAAGGGACAAGGGTGGACACGTATTACTTGACAGCCCACTTAGAAGTCATCATTGAAATGCTGAATTTCTATTCCATTTCAAGGGTTCTAACTACTGCCATGTGTGGATATTAATATCATATTAAAAGACTTCCTCTCCCCTTATACATTCATTGTCTATGGACACCAGCCAATGACAGAATTAGGTTTGTCTTAATGGACCAGTTAAAACTAGTAAACTGGTCTGCCTCAGTTGTTAGCCTGGAACTATTATCTTGGCAAACAAACTCTGCTCCTGGCAAATTTTAACTAAGTCACATGTTGGAGCAACTCACTGAAGAGGAGGTTGAAATATGAAGGTCTAATAAGAACTGTGAATATCTAATAAGGACTTACTTTTTACATAATCCACCAGTGGATTAAGAACTTGCTGTTGTCTTGATTGCTTGAAGATTACATCGTTTATCATGCCAGAATAGAAAACACATTGAACATGTTGACATGCATGCAAATTTATCTTCATTCCAGGATACCTGAAAAGCAACTTGATTCCCTGGCAACTATTTCAATTGAAAAAGTAATTACTGGCCAGTAACTCCATCAGTGTTAATGCCATTGTTGCCACAAATGTTGTAAGATAAAAGGTAAAATAAAGTATTCTCTACACTCCTTTAAATGTCTTGATCTCTTGAAAATGATGTTGCATGATTTGATAGTATTCAGTAATTTAATTGTGTACATTTTCACTAGAGTGTTGTACGTGTGTGATAATATGTTAAATATCATCCTTTTTAACCACAAAAGAAAACATTTAAGCAGCAGTTTTATGTTACTCCATTCATATTATTTCCAGCCTTCAACTTTTCTTCCATGTTTCCCAAATCCTTTGCCAACAGAAGCTCTTCCTTTAAAGGACTGATATGGATGGAAACTAACCCCTTAAGGGTGTTTTCAGACAGGACAGGGCTCAGTACAGTT
The DNA here is from genome assembly GCA_013399015.1 of Galbula dea. Taxonomy (NCBI): domain Eukaryota; kingdom Metazoa; phylum Chordata; class Aves; order Piciformes; family Galbulidae; genus Galbula; species Galbula dea. The sequence continues at coordinate 3,257 of VWZX01010560.1, read as the reverse complement.
GTCTTGGGGGTAGTGGTAGCACCATGCTGTTGGACACCCCCTTTTCCCCAAGGGAGGAAGGCCCCCTGAGTCTCTGCCTGGGCAACATTTTGGAGTATGGTTTCCCTTTGCTTCATTGCTGGTGCTCCATCAGTAACAGCAGAATTCCTTTCAAAGTGAATACATGGCTATGCACTGAGAAGTCCTCACAGGATATTACAGTGTGTCAATTAACACCCTATTACAGGCATGCTGCTCTTCCAGACATACACTAACTTCCTCACTGACAAACTCTCAGGACCATGATAGAGGCAGGCAGGGTTGGCTTTGCTCCTTTGAACAGTCTGGTGGCTGGGTGCCACCAACCATCCCTCCCCAGCTCCTGTTTTGAACCAAAATCAGCAATAGGAAGGGAAGACAATAAATCCTCTCCTCCCTAGCCTGGAGTTAAGTGGTGAAGCAAAGAACACAGCTGAAGGAGTACCATGTGGACTGTTGGGAAGATCCTAATCAGGGGTGACAGATTTATATTCATTTCCACCACCTGGCTGGTTTATTATATTGTACTGTCACACCTGAACAAAATGAATGACAAAAGGTTCTTTAGACTGTAGCCAGCAAACTGTTTTTGGGACAGGTGTACTAATCCCTGTATGGTATGGTTTGGGTTGCTTTATATTTCTTTGTCTTATCAACCAGATTAGCAGATTTTGCCAATCTCTGTTCTGGGGAACAAGGAATTAGCTCAGAAAATGGGTGGGTTTGATGCTTCTTCTTTAGCTTTTTTATGGCTTATGGGTGATGAAATATCCTTTTCCCACCGCACATAAAGGGAGGTAGCCAAATGTTAGCTTAATGAGGCTTAAGAGTCAGGACTTTCCTCCAACAGAAGAAGAAAAAGAGGCACATTGTGATCGAAAATGACTATTATGGGTGTGATGGCCCCTCCAGCCTGGTTCTGGAAGAGTGTCCTGGTGATATGGAAAACAGTACTGCCGTGGCTGTGTGTGAGCCAGAACAGGGAAGATGCAGAACCATCCACAAAACCGTGAATTAAAGAGAAAATTTATTCTTGCCTATCACAGACCTATGTTGTCTGAACATAGACATTCTACGTGCCAAACACAAAAGGATAGACAACATTCAGAATGGTATAAGTGGTTTTCAACACCCCAAATGCAAGACACTCAAGCGGTTTTACAAACCCCCTTACCAATCTTCCTTCATTATCCCACAGACAGCCATCAGTCTGGTGTGGCAATCTGGATCCGGCAGAGGACCCAGCCCATACAAGGACCCTGCGCACAGAGCTGAAACCTGGTATGTTGGCATGGTTTGACTATATCATCCATGACCAGAGTCATGTCCATGACCATGTTCTTCCTCAGGTTTCTGCTTTATTTTAAGCCTCACTTGCTCCACCTATCTGCTCAGCTGCAAGCAATGGCAGCAGGTGAAATGGAGGATGCCATCGTCTTCTCCAGGCACACCAGCTCCATCAAGTTGATGCTGCAGCTTGTGAGTGGATGACACTTACTCCAGAAATGCTCCTCTCTATAGCTGTCTGTAGGATACAGTACTCATGCTCTTCTGGTTGTAGGATTCTGGAAGAAAAGTAACAAAAAATCAGTGGAGATCAGCAGAGCCCTGAGGAAGAATAAAGCAAATACCTATGATACTCCTGCCTCCATACTACTCTGCCAGCCTCAGCTGCTTCAATGTTGGAGCTTCCTGAGTCAGATGTGTTTTCACAGAGTTAGTGACCCTCAGTGAATCTCAAATAAATATAGCCACTTCGTCAAAGGATGTCTGCAGATTAGTCTTCACTGGCAAGGGCTCCCTCCACACCTCCAAAGTCAAAGAAGATAGTGGCAGGGGCAGGAAGATAGAACTGCCCATGGTAAGTGAAGATCAGGTTCATGACCAACTGCAGAACCTGAAAATTCACAAGTCCATGGGACCCGATGGGATACACCCACGGGTACTGGGAGAAATGGCAGTCAAGGTTGCTAAGCCACTCTCTATTGTATTCTAAAAGTCATGGCAGTCTGGTGAAGTCTCCACTGATTGGAAAAGGGGAAACATAACCCCTATTTTTAAAAAGGGGAAGAAGGATGATCCAGCAAACCATAGGCCAGTCAGTCTCACCTCTGTGCCTGGTAAGATCATGGAGCAGATTCACCTGAGGGTACTGCTGAGGCAGAAGAATAATGAAGAGGCTATTGGATATAAGCAACATGGCTTCACCAAGGGTAAATCATGCCTGATGAATCTGGTGGCCTTCGATGAAAAGGTCGAAACATCAATAGACAGGAGAAGAGCAACCGACGTCACTTACCTGGACCTAAGCAAAGCCTTTACACCGTCCTGTACGACATCTTGGTCTCCAAGCTGGTGGAATAAGTGTTTGATGGATGGACCACTTGCTGGATAAGGAATTGGCCCGATGGCCATACCCAAAGAGTGGCTGTCAATGGATCATGTCCAAGTGGAGGTCAGTGACAAGTGGAGTCCCTCAAGGATCAGGACTGGAACCAGTCTTGTTCAACATCTTCATTGGCGACATGGCCAGTGGCTTCTCGTGCACCCTCATCAAGTTTGCCGACGACACCAAGCTGTGTGGACCGGTTGATACGCTGAAGGGGAGGGACCTGGACAGGCTGGAGAGGTGGGCCCATGCCAGCCTCATGAAGTTCAACAATAAAAAGTGCAAGGTCCTACATCTGGGTCGGGGCAATCCCAAGAAACGATACAGGCTGGGTGAAGATTGGCATGAGAGCAGCCTTGAGGAACAAGACTTGGGGGTGCTGGTGGATGAGAAGCTCAACATGA
>VWZX01010559.1:194143-207269 GCA_013399015.1 Galbula dea | reverse complement strand
GGAGGAGAGGAGAAGGAGGAGAGGAGAAGGAGGAGAGAAAGGGTGACCTGCATGACTTGACAAGGTACTCATGTGGCCATGGCTGAGAGCAGTCCCATGGATCCAGACCACCAAAGGTGCTCCCTCCCCTCCCTGACTCTTCTAACTCAGGAGAGCAAGACTGGTTATAAGCCCTGCAATAACTAATTACTAGCCAGTGTCTAGCAGCACACTCTCAGCCCCAGGAGCATGGAGCACGTTCAGTCAAACAGGTTTATCAACAAGCAACATGCCAAGACTTGACAGAACAGGGACTTGTGCAGGCTGTCAGCCATCTGCCCTTTGCCTTCCCTGATGTATCTGTGGTTGCTTACAGATTGTGTGGACATGTTTACATATTTCTCCTCAACAATGCCAAGTGAATAACTGACATCAAATCATTGATTTCATGTATCCTGTGGGGGCATTGGTGACTGCCCAGTGAGCAGGGAGCTATTTCCTTGAATTAAAACCATTGTTCTAACCCATCCAACAACTAGGATTGAGAAAATTGGTCTGGAGATGGGTTGGAAAAGGCAGAGGAAAGACAAGGCAAAGGCACAGAGCATGACTGCAGGGATCCCTTTAAAACCTGTAAGCCTGACACCATCACCTTCCAACCTGCAAACACTGCATCCCTTCACTGCAGTTTTCTTCTCTAGATGCTCCCTATGTTCCCCCAATATTCAAGGGGTTCTAAGGACCAGATTGACCAACTTTTGGGGTTTTTTCCAAGCCCAAAAGCAAGGCATGGACCTAAAAGAAGGTATTATCCAAAAGCAAGCTGTCTCCAGCAGAATCACACGTGCCAGCAATGCTGCCAGCACCCTGACATGTTCCCTCCTGCAGGCTTAGGGCCACTCAGGCACTCCCCACTCTGCTGGGCTGCAGGGGCTGGCATTACAGAGTCATCTCAAATCCTGGGAACCATGGAGCCCTTCCATGATTACTTCCCCTCCTCCCCTGCCACTTCCCTGGATGCAATGGAACTAATTATATCTGTTGCAAAGATAAGTGCAGATGTGCTAAGAAAGGCACAAAGCCCCAGCACCTGTGGAACAGGTGGAGCCAGTAGGGTTCTTGAGCAACTCCCTGAACTCCCTGATGATCCTGCCCTTCTCCCCCCCTCCCCAGTTGTATTTTTGGGACTCCAGTTTGACCAGTAACTCTAGACTATCCCCTCTCACATTTCTCACACCTGCAGCCATCCTGCAGCCTCTCTCTGGTGTGAGAGGGAGGTGGGAGCAAGAGCAAAGAGCTCTTTGGTTGCTCCACAGCACCATGTAGCCATGATGCTGGACACCAGGAGAGCTGTGCAGCAGGGCCAGAGGGTGCTGGAGCTTGGCTGGAGATGGACAGGCTCCAGACAGCGTGGGCATGGGCCACTGCATGCTCATGGATGGAGAGCAGAGTGCCCTGGAGTAATGCTGGTTCAGAAATGTGGATTTTGCTGTTATTTAGCAGTAGTGCATGAGGTGTGGTGAGAGAGGCTTGGGTAGCCAAACCCCTGCAAAGAGAGGTGATGGGATGAACTGGCAAAGTCACTGCCACTGAAGAGGTGGCACTGGAGGAGATCCAGCCATGGGGGAACGTAGACAAAACCTTCAGCCAGGCTCCAAAGCTGCAGAAACACTGGAGCCTGTATTCAGAGATGACAGAGGAAGAGTGAGGCAGAAAAGAAAAGAGCCCAAAGTGAAAGCTTTCTACTGCTAATTGCAAAAAATGCCAGGAAATGAGTGAGCTGTGGCTGCCAGGAATAACACTTGTGACACCACTGTGGGCAATGCAAGTGTGTCCAACATGTGCTGCCATCTCAGGCAGAATAAGGCTAAGATTTTAGGGGCAGTTTTCTTTTGGGTGGTGTTTTTTTTTTTTTCAGAACAATGAGGAGCAGGAGCAATAGAAGGAGAAGAAGGAAAGGGAGAAGGAGGAACAGAGAAGAAGGAGAAAGTAAAGGAGAAGGGAGAAGAGGAGGAGGAGAGGAAGAAGAAGAAAGAAGGGGAAGAGGGAGGAGAGGGAGAAAGAAGGGGAAGGAGAAGGAGGAAGAAAGAAGGAGGACGAAAGAAGGAGAAGGAGGAAGAAAGGAGGAAAAGGAGGAAGAAAGGAGGAAAAGGAGGAAGAAAGGAGGAGGAAGAAAGAAGGAGGAGGAAGAAAGAAGGAGGAGGAAGAAAGAAGGAGGAGGAAGAAAGAAAGAGGAGGAAGAAAGAAAGAAGAAGAAAGAGGAAAAAAGTAGGAGAAGGAGGAGGAAGAAAGAAGGATAAGAAGGAGGAAGAAAACAAGAGGAAAAAAGGAGGAGGAGGAGGAGATGAGCTCTTCTGTTACACTGCTGGGGAGCCTGGCATTACAAGTTCCCTAACTAAAGACAGGTCCTTTCTGGGAGACACTATTCCAGGTACCCAGAGAGGCTGCTGTGAAAACTCAGCCCCTAGAAAAACAGCTCCAGGATTGCTGAAGACACCAAGGCAGTGATTAAAACAGCACCCACCAAGAAGGTCAGGGACACATCCAGCCTGCCACCAGAAGACTCCAGGGAGCAAGCAGAGAGCTCTCACCACACGGAGGCATGGGGACCACAGAAAGCAAGATGAAAGAGAGAAAGAAAAACCTCCTGCCTGTGAAGAATGACCCAAACCTCAACCGCTTGACATCCCCACGCTGCAGCTATCCCAAGAAGGGAGAAGCCGCAGCTCATGTCACCACCAACGAAGAGGTTTCCAGTGACAAGAGGAATGCCTGCAGCGTGACTCGGCCACGCTGTGAAGCTCCGGAGATGCCTGCTCCTCACTTGACTGCCATAGTAGCGGGGATGTTTCTGAGGCAACAGGCACCGCGCTCCCGGCCGAGGGCTGAGCCAGCTGCGATGTAACCTGAGCCAGCGCCGAGGAGCAGTAACATTAGCCTGCAGAAATGTCACCAAGGGGGTGCTGGAGGGGTTCAGCTCAGCTATCTTTAGCCATCTCAAAGTTAATCACCTAAGCTCCTCGCACAGTCAGTGGAAAGTGGCTAGGACCTCCGGGGGGTGATCCTGGTCTATTCTCAGCACATGGGCTGAATCACCCTCTGGAGATGCCTGGCCATCTCCATCAGATACAGAAGGCATCCCTCTACTGCAGCCACACCAACTGGTTGGAAGGGACCTCCAGAGGTCATCTGTTCCAGCCTCCCACACACGGCAGCACTATCTCCAGCTACTCACCAGCTTCATTCCCACCTTGGCCTCTCACTACAGAAAGACATAGAGGTGTTGGAGTGTGGCCAGAGAAGGGCAAGGAAGGTGGAGAAGGGTCTAGAGCACAAGGGTTGTGAGGAGCAGCTGAGGGAACTGGGCTTGGTTAGCCTGGAGAAGAGGAGACTCAGGGGAGACCTCATTCTCTCCAACTCCCTGAAAAGAGGCTGGAGCCAGGTGGGGGTTGGGCTCTTCTCCCAAGGAACAAGTGATAGGAGAAGAGGAAACAGCCTTAAGTTATGCTAGGGAAGGTTTAGGTTGGAGATGAGGAACAATTTCTCCATGGCAAGTGCTGTGAAGGCCTGGCCCAGGCTGCCCAGGGCAGTGGTGGAGTCACCATCCCTGGAGGGGTTCAGAAAACATAGAGCTGTGGTACTTAAGGCCATGATTTTGTGGCATGAGGGTGATAGGTTGAGGTTGGCCTTGATGATCTTAGAGGTCTCTTCCAACCTTAATGATTCTGTGATCAGCCTGATGCTCCAGTAGCTGCAGGGCACTGTTAGACACTGCACACCCTTCCTGTCATCAACCACCAAACTGCACATGTAGCCTTCAACACCACCCTTAGAGCCTGGTGACCCAGGAAGATCCAACCCTGCCAACAGTCCATCTGTCTGGTCAAGGCTGCTTCAGCTTCTGTGTGGGAATGCTGTGGGAAATGGTGCCAAAGTGCTTGCTGCAGCAGGTCTACCAACCCCTGGCCCTCCATGGCCACACAGCCAGACCATCCCTCCAGGCCTTGTAGAAGGAGGTCAGGGCTTTCCAGCTGTCCTCTGTGTGTTTGGGAGCAAGACTCCAGTGAACACCCTCAGTGACCTCTGTGGTGACTGAAAAGACTCCAGGTAGCCCACAGTTTCCCAAACCACAGAATGGTTTGGATTGGAAGGGACCTTCAAGATCATCTAGTTCCAACCCCCCCTGCCAAGGGCAGAGACATCTTCTACTAGACCAAGTTGCTCAAAGCTCCATCCAACCTGGTCTTGAACACTTCCAGGGCTGAGGCATCCACAGCTTCTCTGGGCCAACCTGTGCCAGTGTCTCCCCACCCTCACAGGGAAGAACTTCTTCCTCATAGAAATGTCTCCTCTTTCAGTCAGAAACCTTTACCCCTCATCCTCCCATTACAACCCCTGATAGAAAGTCCCTCCCCTTCACCTTCTCAAGGATGGACCTTTTCCCTGTTGCCACAGACCTTCCAAGCACCACAGTTTTCCATCAATGACACACACTGACCTTACAAGTCACATCAACCAGCTTTTCCAGCCTGAATCCTCTCCAGCACTCTGGACTTGAACACAGCCACCTCCTCTAGGTTGCCCTCAATCTGCTGCTCCCTCATTGCCTTCTATCCCTCTCCTCCTCAAACTGGCTGGAGGGTGCTGGGGCCTGGGCAAAGACTCTGTGAAGACTGAGACAAAAAAAAAAGGACATGGAGTACTTTGGCCTTTCATGTACCAATTGTTACTAGGCTGTTTTCCCCCACTGACAAACATCTGACAGGCTGAGAGAGTTGGGGTTGTTCAGCCTGGAGAAGAGAAGGCTCCAGGGAGACCTTCCTGTGGCCTTCCAGGATCTGAAGGGGCTACAAGAAAGCTGGGGAGGGACTGTTTAGGAGGTCAGGGAGTGATAGGTCTAGGGGGAATGGATGCAAGCTAGAGGAGGGGAGATTTAGGTTGGATCTTAGGAGGAAGTTCTTCCCTATGAGGGTGGGGAGACACTGGAACAGTTTGCCCAGAGAGGCTGTGGAAGCTCCAGCCCTGGAAGCTTTGAAGGCCAGGCTGGATGGGGCTGTGGGCAACCTGCTGTAGTGGGAGGTGTCCCTGGCAGGCAGGGGGGTTGGAACTAGATGATCTTTAAGGTCCCTTCCAACTCTGACCACTCTATAACTTCTTCTGAACTTTCTCACTCTACTTCACACCCACGCTGGGAGTCTCCTCACTACTCACAGCTAGTCACAGCCTTTGCTCTGCCCAACTTCACTCCACACACACCCCCCCCCAAACAGCACTTTTACATCCCTCTCTTGTCACTAGTCCTTTTCTCTCTTTGCCTGCTCTCCTGTTGCACTTTGACTCGCTAAGAAGCTCCTTGCTTCACCCTGTTGGCTTCTGCTGACATTCCTGATCTTCCTGCACAACAGGAAGGTTTGCTGTCAAGCTTACAATATGTTTTCTTCCAGAACCCAGCCACTACTTAAGATTGGGCTGTAATTTCTAGGTGGCTGAAGTCAGGTGAAATTAATCTTATGACAATGATGGGAGTCTTGGAACCAAGCAGCAAATTGAAGCCCTCAGTAGTAAAGAGCAGAGTTTTAGCAGAGCCCTGGTGTTGGGCTTGCTTTGATCCTGACTCCTGCAAGCCATCCCAAGCTAAGTGGCAGGAGATAAACCCCACTCTTTTGAGGCAAAAAATGAATCCTTTCAAGGAAACTCCTACCAAGAGGTCAGCCTGGAGCAATAGCCAAGCCCTGATGAAACCAGTTAAGGCAGAACTGGACCAACCTGCAAAAGTCCTGATTACACCCAGCAGTATTGATGGACAGGTTGGTTGGGGTGGAACATCAAGCAGGTCATGAGAATCAGGTCACTGAGGACCCACATGGGTTGACAGCTGACTGAACAGACCACTGCCTGTTGGCAGGAAGGAGGTAACTGCTTCCCAATGAGTCTAGCATAGGGTGGCTGCTGTTCATTATCACAGGAGCTGCAGAAGTCACCCTGCTCTGCCAGGCTTTGTGGCAACAAGCTGTGGGTAGCCACAAGCAGCACTCATCATTAGAGTCTGTCCTCTAGTGGCAGTGTCCAGGGTGCTCTGGGTTAGGCAGCAGAGGCCTGAAAGTACCAAGAGCATTGCTCCTTCTAGGAGACACTTGCCTGGGATGATCTCAGCACTCTAGCATGGGTGTAGTGGCTGGATGAGCACAGGAAGGTGAAGCTCTGACCTGAAGGAGGAGGTGGTTGGAGGGTACAGCTGGAGCTTCTCAGGGACTGCTGACAGGAGAGCCTGTGGTATCACCACAGATACCTTCAAAACAGACTGAAAAAGAGTTAAGGAAACAAGCAGAGGATGCTACTCAAGTATTGCCTTGTAAAGACCTGGAGGAACCACATGTTGCTTGGAGAGAAGGACCAGCACATCAGTGGGCACTGCAGCAGAGGCCAGATGTTTCATCACAGAATCATTTTGGTTGGAAGAGACTTTTTAAGATCATGGAGCTCAGCCATTAACCCAGCACTACCAGGTTACCACTAAGCCATGGCCTCAGCACCACATCTCCAGGGCTTTGAAACACCTCCAGGGATGGTGACTCCACCACTGCCCTGGGCAGCCTGGGCCAGGCCTTCACAACCCTTGCCATGAAAAAAAAAATACCTAAACCTTCCCTGGCACAACTTGAGGCTGCTTCCTCTTGTCCCATCACTTGTTCCTTGGGAGAAGAGCCCAAGCCCCACCTGGCTCCAGCCTCCTCTCAGGGAGCTGCAGAGAGTGAGAAGGTCTCCCCTGAGCCTCCTCTTCTCCAGGCTAAGCAAGCCCAGTTCCCTCAGCTGCTCCTCACAACACTTGTGCTCTAGACCCTTCCCCACCTTCCTTGCCCTTCTCTGGCCACACTCCAGCACCTCAAGATCATGAAACTCCATTCCCACAGGATAAATAACACTGACATTGCTCTTCAACTGAGATGGAGCACTGGAAACCACTTGGAAACGACTAGCTAATAAAACATCAGTGGCCTGAATTCAACTCAAAAAGTCCTCTTACCTTTAGGTGCTGAGTTTCCCTGTGTCAGGCAGAAATGCACTCTCCAGAAGCTGGGTAAACCTCAACCTTCAGAAGCACTGAAGATTCAAGACCAAGATTCCCAAAGCAAAGTCAACACTGCACCTTTTGCATGACAATGAGGTGCAAAGCTGAGGTGTAAACACCAGGAACACCTTCAGGTGGCTGATAGCAGCCTAGGAAGCTTCCCAGAGAGGTAATTTCTGATCTGAAGAGAAGCCTAAAGGTTTAATCTGAAATGCTAAGGAGCAACTGGAGACCTTTTGGGGAAGGGTTGAGACTGGAGATAGCATCTCATGGTCGAGTGGGATGGAGTCTTTTGGAGTGTTTTATCACAAGGCAGTCTCTGGTTCTGTGGTGTCCTGCCTCCTCCCTGGAGGGAACAATACAGCAGAGCTGCCACAAATCAGAAGGGTAAGTGACAGTGCTTTTCTGGTGCCAAATGGAAGTCACAAAATGCAGGAAGCATCCTGTCAGATGTCACTTAGCAGCCATCTCTCCGGGGGGAATCTGGGAAGGGGATTTGCCTGCATAGTAGGAATTCCTCGGTCCTCAGAGAGAGGGAGAAGCAGAAATGGCAAGAGGGGCAGCATCTAATCTTGGGCTGTTGAATGAAGGGGAAAGATTGCTCAGTTCCAACTTTATCTCAGGGAGCAAACACACTGCTTGGCACCTTACTGTTTGACTGACCTGCCTTGATTCCTTGCTGCCCTAGAGGGTTCCTGCCTCCATCACAAGACAGGAGGACACAAGGGCTACCAAAGCCAGTGCAAAAGCCTGACAGGGCCCTCAAAGGAGAGAGCTGCAAGGAGAACACTGAAAATGCTCTTTCAGAGGATGTTTTGTAAGGAACTGAGGACATACTTTGAAGACAGATCACAGTTCCCAAGGTCATGATGGATTTTTAAGCTAAGGGAATTCCCATCACACCTTTACTCAACACATTCTTCACAGTGCAGCAGAACAGTCCAGATTGCTCCAGGCTGAGGATGGAGATGGCCATTGGTCTCCATGGGGTGCAGAAGAAAGCCTCCAGCCCAAGCCTAGAGCTGAGCCCAAGGATTGAAATCCCAATCCCAACTCCCTGTACATCACAGGGAGCCCAGATTGTGTTTTTGGCTGCTCTAGTTCAAGGAGGAGAGGCTGGATCACAGCAAGATGAACATTTTAGTGTGTGAGAAGAAATGTTTTCTTCCTGAGCACATAGAATCACAAATCACTGAATCACCAAGGTTGGAAAAGACCTTCAAGATCATGAAGTTCAACTGCCAACCTAACAGTGCCAGGTCACCCTTAAACCATGGGGCATGGTGTGCATCTGAATGCACAAGGGTGACAAAGGCACTGAAGAAAATCAGGCTGTGATTCTGAAATTCCCCAGCTCCCCCCCTGAGAGTTTCCCTGTCCCATGCAGTCTATTCTCTCATTGGATACATGTCTCTTGGCTTGGAGAGGGCTGGTAACCTTCCACGTGCAGGGAAACCAACTTGGATCCTGGAAGCAACATCGTTGTGCTAACAAGGTGCTCCACCTCAAGTAATTAGCCCTTACCTTTCAACAGGCTTAATTAGGTGGGGCACCATCCTGGGCTGTTATGGCGAGACAGCTTCCGGGGCTCTGGAGCTGCCTCATCCAAGCTCTGAGAGCTTGGGAACTGAACTACCTGCTGCCACACACTGAGGACATGTGGCTCAGAGTGGTGGCTCTCAGCCACCATCAGGTTCTCACCCCACAGAAGCTGTGCCTCTCCTGAGCTGGCTGCTCCTGCACTGAGACAACTCCTCCTGGAGAAATCATGAGCTGACTTTCACAACAGGACTAAGAGAAGGAAGGAGCTACCCAGGCAGAGCACAGCAGTGATTTTAACTCAACCAAAGGGGAGAAAAAAACCAACCCACTTCACAACATGAAAAGTGCAAGGGACAAACTGTACTCTAATACACTGTTTGCTTTGCTAAACAGAACAATAAAAGGTCTGCATTTGGGTCTGCTACAGAATTCAGCTGTTGCTTTCCTCCACACACCCCTCAGCAACCATGGAGTCAGGTTTTGAATTGGGATAACCTGGAAATAATCAAATGTTCTGTCAAGAGTGAAAGTCCTTTGTGAAGGACTTCACACCCTGCTCCTGAAACAAATGTTGGAGTAGGAAATGGAAGAGGAACCTCAGAAATGAATCTCAGATTCCCAGCCTGATGGGGGCTGGAAGGGATCTCTGGAGATATCTAGTTCAACCCCCCCTGCTCCAGCAGGGGCACCCACAGCAGCTTGCCCAGGGTCACCTCCAGCTGCCTTGGCAATCTCTCCACACAAGGAGACTCCACAGCCTCTCTGGGCAGCCTGGGCCAGGGCTCCAACACCCTCCCACCAAACAAGCTTCTCCTCCTGCTCAGCTGCAACCTCCTGGCTTCCAGTTGGTGCCCAGTGCCCCTTGGCCTGGCCCTGGCCACCACTGAGCAGAGTCTGGCCCCAGCCTCTTGCCCCCAGCCTTCAGCTCTTGCTGAGCATTGAGCAGCTCCCCTGTGGGGCTGCTCTTCTGCAGGCTAAGCAGCCCCAGGGCTCTCAGCCTTTCCTCCTGCCAGAGATGCTCCACTCCCCTTATCAGGGGGAAGCCTTCTTGGTTCAGTTTCAGGGTCAGGAAAGAGCAGTGCAAAACAGGCTATCAGTTAACTGTTAGACCTGTTCAAATCAGTTTCCTCAGCTCCTGGAAAGGTTACAATTTAACACAAAATTGTTCTCCATTTCCTCTCAATTTAATTTCCTTAAGATCTTCAATAGGAAAGTTAAGAATGTGGCTCCTGGAAGCATCCCAAGCAGAATTCAGAGGAGTTTTTGAAAACACATTCCAACCTGCATGTCCACATGCCCTCCTCTCAGCCTTGGAACCTTTGGGCAGATAGTCACCCCTTAGCTTCTGAGCCACCATGCCAGCCAGGTCACTATTAATTATAGAATACAATTAAATGGTTGGTTTTTTTCATGGCTAAATCTAATTTCTTGAAAGTATTATCTTTTAGGATGGAAGCTTAAAAAGCTGCTTTAGTCTGGATTTAATCTCTTTTTTTGCTAGAATAGATTATTTGACATCCTCAAAGGGCAATAACGTCACCAACCAACTTCACCTGCTCTGAACTTCCTGCCCTCTCAAAAGAAATACTGTCACCCTCCAGCCAAAACCCAGAGCTCTGGCTACCCTGCTACTGAGCAGAGCCACTCAGATCTGCAGCCTGTTGTAGAAAAACAATGACCTGTTTTGACATACTTGGTTTTCAAGTGATCCTCTGAGTAAGCTCTGCCTGCTGATCTGCAGCTGCCCCCAGTGACACAGGGGAAGGCAGAGAGCATTGCTCACTGCACGCCGTGGGTCAGGCAGAAGAGCAGACCCAGCAGCAAGAGCTTCAGCAAGCTGAAAGGACATGCCATGAGAAAAGCTGTTTCTTAAAGCCAGGATCCTCCAGCTTGCCAAAATTAGGACTGGTTTAGTGTGTTAAGCTTTAGTGTCAGCTTTCTGGTGGCACCTTGAGATGTTGGGACTTGCTTTCTGCTCGTCCACAGGCTGGAGGTTCAGGGTGAGCCTCGAGTCACAGAACTAAAAGCCTTCAGAGCTGCAGTAGCTGACAACAGAGCTAAACTATTCCCTGTGCTAATCATCTGTATTAATCTAGCCCAGCAAACAATTTCAGCTGTTGGTGGCTGTGACTCAGTGTGCTCTCTGTTTACTGAGCTGCACGTACAGCCTTTTAGCATGATCTGTTTAAAATCACAGAGTGAGTCCCACGGGGAACAGGGTGGGGAGGAAGAGGGAGATGTCACTCTCCTCCTAACCAGCATCAGTTGTTTGGACAGCTTTTAATGTTCCATATTAATCCTTCCACTGTGCCTCTGTCACCTTCAAAGCAAGGCCCATTGCACCCTGGCTGCCAACTTTTTATAAGGTGTGTTTGGGATCCAGGGACTGGATCTGCTGGGAAGCAGCTCCATGGAGAAGGAGCTGGGAGTGCTGGGGGACAACAAGTTCTCCATCAGCCAGCAATGTGCCCTAGTGGCCAAGAAGACCAATGGTCTTCTGGGGTGCATGGAGAAGATTGTGACCAGCAGGTCATGGGAGGTTCTCCTCCAAATCTGTTGTGCCCTGAGGAGGCCACAGCTGGAGTCCTGGGTCCAGTTCTGGGCTCCCCAGTTCCAGAGAGACAAGGAACTGCTGGAGTTATTAGTCTCTAGTATCTGATGTTCTATATTATCTATTTCTGACCAAGGATAACTACATAATGAATCTGAGGAGGCTGTGTCCCTGAGAACATCAGGGAAAATCCCAGAATCCCAGCATGGTTGGGGTTGGAAGGGACCTCTGGGGATCACCCAGTCCAACCCCCTGCTCCAGCAGGGGCACCCACAGCAGCTTGCCCAGGGTTACCTCCAGCTGCCTTGGCAATCTCTCCACACAAGGAAACTCCACAGCCTCTCTGGGCAGCCTGGGCCAGGGCTCCAACACCCTCACACCAAACAAGCTTCTCCTCCTGCTCAGCTGCAACCTCCTGGCTTCCAGTGTGTGCCCAGTGCCCCTTGGCCTGGCCCTGGGCACCACTGAGCAGAGTCTGGCCACAGCCTCTTGCCCTCAGCCTGCTCTTCTCCAGGCTAAGCAGCCCCAGGGCTCTCAGCCTTTCCTCCTGCCAGAGATGTTCCAGCGCCCTCAGCACCTTCCTAGCCTCTGCTGGGCTCTCTCCTTGTCTCTCTGGAACTGGGGGGTCCAAAACTGGCCCCAGGACTCCAGATGTACTCCCTACAGCCAGCATAGGGGAGAACAGCCTTTCACTCTCAAAATACATTTAATTAAGGCCCTTAAAATATAATTATTTAAGCACTTCAAGCTGAGTTCAAGGAAATGAAAATGTCAGCTCCACTGAAGGCACCCTTAGTAACAACCTCAGTTAAAATATCAGAGTAAATGGACCTGGGAATGGAATGGTTCCCCACTGAAGGTCAAAGATGGGTTGGTCTACTGCAGATGATCTCAGTGGCTACTTTTTATGCTTTAATTTTTGGGGTTTTTTTTGCTGTGTGGCAGCTTTCAGAATTCCTTCCATTTAGCAGAACAATAAGAGGCAACTCCTGTTAGCCTTGGCCAAGGTCTCTCTGCTGCCACTCACACAACTTCTCTGAATTAATGAATTTGGTGAAACAGGTTCAGTGAAATTCATCACAGTTCTGTGAACCATCTGATGTGAAGCTGCCCAGGACCTTTCCATCTCAGGCAATTTGCAGGAAGAGACACTCCAGCAGCATGCTAAAATGACCACATTTGGATGTGTTACAAAAAAGCAGCTCAGAACCAGCAGCTGCTGCTGAAAAATGTGCTGTGAGCATCCTCTCCTCTGCAGTTTCATGGTGCTGGTGTTGTTTTCCTGACCTATCAAGTGTGAGTAACAGATTTTTGGCTTTCCCCTGGACTGTGTGATCCCACTGGATGGGGATGGAAACATCTGAAAGGTTCACACCATGCAGTGGAAACTCAGGAAGCTGCAAAGAGTTTGTGCCAGGTCAGTAAGAGGAATTTGGGGAAAGACCCTGCCCAGAGAGTTTCAATCAGGATGAAGGCTCAGCAGAAGTATCTGACTAGGGTCTGCATGTGGCCCATGTCCCATCAAATACTACTGCTAAACCAGAAAAGACTCCTAGCTGGGCTGGAAACCTCTCTCTGGATTCCTCTTCTTCAAGAAGCAGCTTTGAGAGGGCAACATGAAGGGGCCATAGTTTGGTAGTGCAGTGGGGATGGGCTGATGGTTGGACTTGATGATCTTGGGAGTTCTCTTCCCACCTTCATGATTCTGTGCTTTCTCCACTGTGCAATGCCCAGCAGATCTGTTCTCCACAATCCCTGCCTCTTTGCTACCTTGGGAATGTTCCCTTCTTTGGATTTTGGCTAGCAGGACTGGCCCCACACTCACACCCCTCAGAGCAGATGGTGACACCATGTCCTCTCCAGCTGCCCCAGACCACAGCCAGGGCTTCCAGGGCTGATCCACATGGCCTGCACTTGAGTCTCTGCAGAGCATGGTCACAGCTTTGGGTCACCTCTCCAAAAACTCAGGGAGGGAAGGGGGCAAG
>VWZX01010559.1:129052-194105 GCA_013399015.1 Galbula dea | reverse complement strand
GAGGGAGGGAAGAAGGAGGCAAGGAGGGAGGGAAGAAGGGGGCAAGGAGGGAGGGAAGAAGGGGGCAAAGAGGACAGGTTGGCTTTTCCAGTTCCCAGAACAGAATGCTGGTTTTTCAGAGAACCCAACCACTGCTCTAACTGCCCTGCTTTTGTCAGCCTAATAGATGGTATTTAGAGAAAAATCCACTGCTTGTTAGATGTGACATTTCAGGACCCTTTTGGTCTGAAGTGCTAAGCTTGTCAAAGCTCCCTGAACACAGGCCTGCAGCCTGAAAGGTCTGAGTGGAGTCAACCTGTTTGAAATGCAAACATTGGGGTATCTGGAATATGCCCTGAGGGCTCTGCCAAGCTGGACCCAAAAGTCTTGCTCTGAACACCTGGAACCTGCAGCCTTGGAGTAGAATGCAAAAAAGGGCTGGTTGAGGAATGTTTTGCAGAGTGGGAAGGTGTGGTAGGGGAGTTTTCATATGCAGAGATGTTGAATTTCCTCTTGGAAAGGTGCATTTATGACAGCAGGATATTTATGCTGGAATCTCTGTCGAGTTGTTTTCAAAAGGAAATCGACCTAGAGAAGTATTTAGCAGTGATTAATGGCCACTGATCCCAGCTCCCAGCAAACAACAAAGCTCAGCATCTAATCCTGGGGCAGATCCTGCTCCTCTTCAGGCTGACAAAAGGCTGTTTGCCACTGGCCTTTGCCAGGGACAGGACTGCACACAGAATGAAAAGACATTAACTGTCAAATCAACCCCCTACTCGAGTTTGGGGAGTTTGTGTGTTGGTTGTTTTTTGGTTTCTTTTGCTTTTTGGGGTTTTTTTTGACATTCTGAATTCCTAAAATGGCACAGCAAAGCCAATCCTTGAGACCTTTAGAGATGAAAAGCTATTCAGAGAGTCACAGAATCATCAAATCATCCAATCACTAAGGCTGGAAGAGACCTCTAAGATCATCAAGCCCAATTATTAACACTGCCAGGTCACCACTAACCCATGGCCTCAGCACCACATCTCCAGGGCTTTGAAACCCCTCCAGGGATGGTGACTCCACCACTGCCCTGGGCAGCCTGGGCCAGGCTTTGACAACCCTTTCCAGGAAGAAACTGTTCTTCATGTCCAACCTAAAGCTCCCCTAGTCCAAGAGGAAGCACCCACAGGGCCAGATGTATTTAGATGGTTTTTTTTAAAGCCTACCACTTAAGAAAACCTAGCTCTTTGTAAGCACAGCTATTCTTCCTGTCAGCTAAGACCTTGGCATGTTGTGTGAATAACCAGACATGATTAACTGTTGTTTCTGCTCTGTCAGACACCATCCCCATCAGACCATCCTTAGGGCTGTCAGTTACAGACCCTTCCTGCAGGGAAAACAATATCCCAATAAAGCACTTCATTAACTCTTAGTGTAAGCTTCTCTACCAGTTGCACAAGGACCTTACACTGACTTTAATTAGCACACCACCACACTAGATGAATCTTCTTCAGTCAACCAGGAGATGAAGAGATACTGACCATAAAACCAGAGCCTTTCTGGGTGATCTGAAGCTTGAAAGCAGTCAATGAGATCAGTGCTTAGCATCAGCAGCTGGGAATGGCTGAGTCCAAACTGTGTCTCAAAAGGGATGCAGATCCCAAAGTGCATTAGCAATCCTTTGCTCCCTGGTTTTAGATCTACCTGGGTTACATCTTGGTTTTGAAAGCTCTTCACATTTTCACCTGTGATTGTTATCACAGGCACAGAATCATGAAGGTTGGAAGAGACCTCTAAGGTCATCAGGTCCAACCATCAACCTAGCCACCACCATGCCACCAAACCATGGCCCTCAGCACCTATAATCATAGAGTTAACTCAGGACAAGAGGAGAATTCAAATCATGTCACTCAACCACTGAATCACAAAGGCTGGAAGAGACCTCTAAGGTCATCAAGTCCAACCACCAACCTAGCACCACCATGCCACCAAACCATGGCCCTCAGCACCACATCTAAATGGTTCTTAAACTTTCCCTGTCCATCAAAGCTAGCATGTCCCTCCAAAGGAGAATCAAACAGAGCTCCCTCCCACCAAGGCTGACCAACACAAACCAGTCAGCAAGGTTTCTACCCCACAACAGGCTGAGATTTGGCCACTGCCAAGCAACAAGACCAAGTCAGAAACCCTTGACATTTTAAAGCACAAGGAGAAAGTAACTTACACTTGGAATCAGATCCTGCAGGAGGAGAGAGCTTTGAACACTGGGAGTGCTGGAGGCCAGGCTGCTGCTGGCTCTGGGATCTGAGTGCTGCATTACCCTGGGAAGGTCTCCACACAGATCCTCACTCAGATGCAGCCTCTCACACTCCCATGGCCAGCTGTGTCTGGGACACAACTCAGCAGCAGGCAGCTCAACCTCGGGGGAGGAAGGAGAAACTTATATATAGCTGCTGCTGGGATGAGCTGCTGGGGGCTTTCAGGAGTCTGTTTCAGCTCCCACTGCCTGGGAAATGCTGATGACATAGGAGTTGAAGGAGTTCAAATCAGTGGGACAATGAAGAACCCTATTCATCACTAAAGCATGCACAAACTATGCCCCACCACCCCAAAAAGAAACAGCTTGGCCTTGCCAGCAGTTTGGTTTGGGTGTTTTTGTTTGGGTTGGGTTTTTCTCTTTTCTCAGATCAAGCACACATTTCTCCAACTCATATGGAACTGATTCAGGCTGCAATGGCAAAATCTCACCCACAGCAATTATTATCATTCTGTGCAGAAAACAAAAGACAGAGATTTTATCAACTCTGATATTAGCAATGGCAAAGTCTTATTGTCTTCCCACAGGCCTTAAGCAACCCAGTAGGAATGGGAGCTGAGGGAAGCAATAGAGAGCTATCAGGGCTTGAGCTGTGCCTAGAGAGCAGAGTGAATGTGGGGACACAAGGAGAGCATGCCAGCAGGAAGATCTCTCCATTGCCACCTTAGGTTCAGGGTCACCTGGATCCTTCAGACAGAAGCTGTCTGTCAGAGAACAGCTCTTTTAATGAGCTATGGCTAACCTCAAGGGGTTAGCCTCTGGAGCAGTGTGGTAGCACCACTGCAATGCCAACCTCAACACAAAACCCAGTGGCTATGGCTCCTCAAATGTCCTTCAAACATCCCACTGCTGCTGCTGCTGGTTACAACATACCTGCTGATCTTGCCAAAGGAAAGGTACTGCTCCACCTGGCTGAGGATGCCACCTATGTGTCTCCTTGGGTGTTCAGCTCAGAGCCTCTGCCTGACAGCCAGAACCATTCCCAACAGTGGGCATGGAGAACAGCACAACCCAAAGCTGCCTTCAGCAAAGGGCAGGAGGGCAGCTCTGGGGGTGGGAGGTGTCTCCCCAGCCAGGGTGGATGTCTTGGTCAGCCCAGGAGAGCCTCAGCCTGGCTCAGAAATACAGCAGGAATGCACTCAGGGAGCCCTGCTGGCATCACCCCATGGCTGCAGATGGCAGCTGGGCCCCGGTGGGGCAGGGGTGGGGGGAGAGGGAAGTGACAGGCTCCTGATGGCAGCAGCACGTGTAGCATCTTCATGTGACATCCACAGGTGGGACAGAGGGGAAAACAGTTTTCATCTGTTGCTATGGAGTCATGATTAGCTTGTATGTCTTCAGAGCCTGCTGAGGAGAAAGGAAGGCTATTTTCTTATATAGATGTCATGAAATCAATCCTTGAAGAATTTGGGGAGTCAAAGGCTAAACAGGTTTGCCTGAATACCTTCTGTCACTTGACACCCAAATAAATCTTAGCTGGGAGACCTAAAAGGAGTGTCATTTTTCAGCTGGAGCTGATGACAAAACTTCACTCTTTAGTCTCATTTGGAATTCTTTATGCTCCCAGTAACAGAACAAAAGTGTGTCCAATAAAACCCAGCAATTATCTGGCAAGAAAAAAGAGCCTCAGAAAGCAAAGTGAAGGAAACCCTGCCTGCAGAGTGCAGGGACTTGAGGAGAGGCTTTTGTTCCCCCCCTTTTTTTTTTCCTCCCCAAATGCTGAAAGCAAACCTGATGTTCTTCTTTTCAAATGTGCCTGCCTCTAGGTCTTTGGCACAGGTTTGCTGATGGGAGGGCCAGCAATCTATTTAATGACTGCATTGACGTCAATAGCATAACTGAAATACTTACTAAGATGCATGAGTCCAACTTGCAAGGGGAGGGGGGGGGTGGTGGTGGTGTGTGAGTGTGTGTGTGTGCTCACAGGCAGGCACAACACACGAAACGGACTCACCACGGGAATGAACTGCCCCCAAAAAGAGCAAGGAACAAGCCCAGGATGTTCCCAGAGTGGGCTGGGCTTAGGTCAGTTACAGCTGCTTCTTCTGCAGGTGGCTTTTCAAGTTGATTTTCAAAGTCATTTTGAATTTCTTCATGCAGTGAGGATCACTTGACCAGTCCACAGCCCTAATTCTACAGGAGGTTGGCATTTTCTCTTCTCTATTAACATAAAAACAGGACAAAATTTCCTCCTAGCTTCATAAAACCAAGTTACTTCATGACCAAGTTCTTCACTATGAGGGTGGGGAGACACTGGCACAGGTTGCCCAGAGAGGCTGTGGAAGCTCCAGCCCTGGAAGCTTTGAAGGCCAGGCTGGATGGGGCTGTGGGCAAGCTGATCTAGTGGGAGGTGTCCCTGGCAGGCAGGGGGGTTGGAACTAGATGATCTTTCAGGTCCCTTCCAACTCTGATGATTCTATAAGCAGAGCACTGAAAAAAAAAGACTGTAAAGGAGACATCTAAGAATAAATGAAAATGATGACATCTCCAAAAGGAGCTCTTCAAGGATGACAGCATGAAAGGGAAGGAGGTTTCATGCCACACTGACGTGGAGTCACGATAGCAGTCACGTCAGGAAGCTGATCTCAAGCTTGGTTTTTCATACTTTTGCTTAGTTCCTAAGTGATCTGCATCACCAGGACACTGCATCCTTTCAAGAGAGTGTTTGTAGGGAAGAGTATTTATAGGTAAGTCTACAGCACTGCTGAATTGACTGTTCACCACCAGTTCCTTCTCAGCTGCTTGGTAACACAGATTCCTCCCAAAGCCCAAAGCATCACCTCTCTCCTTGGCTTCTACAATCTGTCTAGGAATCAAACTGCATTGGTCAAGCACAACTCCAGGGCTCAACACCCTCCTTCTGGAGAGGTTTTGTGCAGTGTCATGCAGTAGGGTAAAGAACAACAGCTCACAGCTTTCCTCCTCTGGTCTTAAAGCCTTCTGCTCGCTAAGGGAGTGACACCATGGAGCATTCCTTTCACCACACAACCCTGTCCCATTCCCTGGGCCCTGAGTTTGTTCTGGATGTGGGTGGGGAGGTCAGCAGAAGGAATTCAAGCTGTTAGGTGGTGCATGTCAGGTGGGTATGACAGACAGAGGGACTCAGCATGGCATGGTGAACCTACCATGACATTTAGCCTTCAGATACTGGATTTCACAGACAAAAATATTACTACAAAGGTTTTAAAAGAAGTTCTGAACAGAAAAACAGTAAAGACAATGTTATCAATGAAGCTGCAAGAACCCCACCACCTCCAGCCAAGCTCCCAGCAAGAGTTTCAGAAGGAATCCTCTCTTTTGGATATGCCCAGAGCCACCCTCCCCAGCCAAGCACAGGAGGTAGGGAACAAGAGCACTAGCTCCATCCTAATTATTTGGAGATACTTGTAACCAAGAGCTGCCTTGGATGCCCAGGGCTTGTTAACTTCCCCCTCACACAGACAAAAAAGCTCATTAGCAGAAGGCAGCAGCATTACCCAGCCTGCTGTTTATGCTTTACACCCAGGCTCCTGCACAGGGCTGTGTGCATCTTACACCCACATAAGAAAAAGACATAACAGTGAAAGAGTCCAAGTTTGGAGGTCGTGTGAAGGCATGTGAGAGGTGCAGACAAACGTGCAGCTGTACAGGGAAGCAGAGGCTAAGGCAGAAGCAAGAAAAATACCAATCTTTCCCTCCCATCCCCAGAGAGGAATTCTAACAAAGCTTTAAGCCTGTGTGTGTGACATAGCCCAAAGGGCTCCACTCCCCCCCAAAAGCCTCCCAGTTGCAAAGAAAATGAGCTACATTTTATTGCTAGGTATAGAATTAATGCTGAGGACAGGCTAGAATTATGCAGTGTGAACAGTAGCCAAGGGGGGCACTGGGTTGCCTGCTCTTGAGAAAAGCCTCTGCAGACCCCTCACAGCTCCAGCACACTGGGAGACCCTTAACACTCTGCTTGGCTCCTGTCAGTCACCAGGAACATTTAAATGCAGTAGGCTAGCAAATAAACCAGTATGGGAAGAGAGTGTCCCTCTGGGTACTGATCTCCCAGCAGAAATGGGCTAGCTCTCCCCTGTCCCCATGCTCATCCAGAGAAGCTTCTCACTCCCTGTTGTGTCCTGAATTTAACCATGCTAGCAATCTGCACTTGTGGCCAAGAAGTCTAATGTCTCCTGGGGTGCATAAAGAGTATGACCAGCAGATGAAAAGAGGTTCTCCTTCCCCTCTACTCTGCCCTAGTCAGGTCACAGCTGGAGTCCTGTGGCCAGTTCTGGGCTCCCCAGGTCCAGAGAGACAAGGAACTAGTGGAGAGAGTCCAGCAGAGGCTAGGAAGATGCTGAGGGCACTGGAGCATCTCTGGCAGGAGGAAAGGCTGAGAGTCCTGGGGCTGCTTAGCCTGAAGAAGAGCAGCCCCACAGGGGAGCTGCTCAATGCCCAGCAAGACCTCAAGGACAGAAGGCAAGAGGCTGTGGCCAGACTCTGCTCAGTGGTGCCCAGGGACAACCCAAGGGGCACTGGACACCAACTGGAAGCCAGGAGGTTGCAGCTGAGAAAGAGGAGAAGCTTGTTTGGTGTGAGGGTGTTGGAGCCCTGGCCCAGGCTGCCCAGAGAGGTTGTGGAGTCTCCTTCTGGGGGGAGATTGCCAAGGCATCTGGAGGTGACCCTGGGCAAGCTGCTGTGGGAGCCCCTGCAGGGGTGTTGGGCTGGGTGATCCCCAGAGCTCCCTTCCAACCCAAACCATGCTGGGATTCTGGGATGGGTTTATTGAGCCCAAGGCAGCACAAAGGTCAATGAAAATATCTCTGGCAGAGGCTGCATTTAAAAATCAATCAAACAATCCCTCCAAAGAAGAATAGGAGAAAGAAACATCACAGGCATTTCTGTGCCAACATGTATATGATGGTTTCCCTCAGCCCAGAGAATGCAGTTAGGTAGCATCCATCCATCACCCTGGCCCTGCACAACTGCACTCTGAATGCTGTTCACCTCTTCAGAACCTCCTGGTCTGGAGTATTCCCAGAGCCTTTCCCTGTTGGTGGAGGTACAGGAGCTCCTTAAGGTTTAGGTACTTTCTGCCACAGCTTCATATTGCCACATTATGGTTTCTGAGTTAATTCATAAAAGCAATTTTCTCTCTTCCTGTGATCTCCACTTCTAACAAAAGAACAGGAAAAAATCTGCCAGATTTACTTCAGCTGATACCAAAGACAAAACACAGGATGTCCAATCCATATTCCTCTTCCTTTTATGGCTGTTGGTAACATGGTTAGGAAAGCTCTGAAACTCACAGGGACCTCAGCAGCAACTTTGTCCCACGAAAATCCTGGCCCCAACTTTGTGACTCTCTCAAGAAAATGAAAGCAAAACCAAAAAACCTCCTGATTTCAACACAGCTCCTTCATTCCACCACGGGCCTGGGTCCTCTCTGATGCAACTCCTTGGGACTACACCAGCAGCAGATTTGGCTCCTCTGAGTTTGAAGCCAGGAACAAAGCCTGGCCCTGTTCAAGCTGGAGTCAACAGCTGGGATGGATTACTACCAGTGGTAAAGCTGAGAGCAATTTGTTTCCCTCCAGGGCCATTTTATTCATGTATGCCTGTTGACTTGAAACCTCCAGCTCTGTCCTGTTCATAACAGGATCTAAATCACTCCCCTAATGCCAAATAAAAGGAGACATAGATGAGGTGCTCCCACTGATGTCAACTGATGGTGGTAAATCCATGACTCAGTGCCTGCCACAGGACAGCTAAAGAAAATTCCCAGCTTTGCTGCTGGAGAGACCTAGAGGACAGAAACACAGCTCATTTCCAGACACATCCTTTTATCTAGAGGGATGTAAGGCAGCCTAGTCCCAATCAAAACATGACTGTTTCCTTCTCCCAAAAACTTCAGGAAAGACCCTCTCAGGAGCCATTGGCACATAACTGGAAGCCTTCTGATAGGAAAAGCTCTCCTTCCTTTCACACTTGCCAAATTACAAGTCATCTAGGGGGGTGGAAAAAAAGCTGTAAACACTGAAAAAAAACCAACCCTGAGAATCTTTGTTATTGCTGCATTTCAGTGGAAACTTCCTTACACAGTAAAAGGAAGTGATCATCCTCCTGCACTGAGCCCTGGGGAGGCCACACCTCCCATCCTGGGGTCAGGTTTGGGCTCCTCACTCCAAGAAGGACATGGAGGTGCTGGAGCAGATCCTCTAAGTTCTCTACTTCATTCACATTCCACAAGCTGCTGAGCTGGAGCTTTCTTCCATAGCCCTTCTGTTACCTGATAAAAATCTGCAGAGTAAAAATGCTCATTTCCACATCTGGACAGTTTCTTTTTCCCCACCTCAGGTAAGATGTTAATAGACTTGATTTTAGATCCACACACCTAGCCACATAAAAGTCACTAACACTGAGACGTTAAAAGCCATGAGTCAGGATCACAAGATTAAAAATGCTAACAGATGGATTCTTCTGGCTGTTTTTCTCTTTCTGAAGCTTTGCAGGGTAACACAGAACTTGTTCTACAATGCCACAGAATCCCAGCATGCTGGAGGTTGGAAGGGACCTCTGGGGATCAGCCAGTCCAACCCCCTGCTCCAGCAGGGGCACCCCCCCCCACCTTGCCCAGGGTCCCCTCCAGCTGCCTTGGCAATCTCTCCACACAAGGAGACTCCACAGCCACTCTGGGCAGCCTGGGCCAGGGCTCCAACACCCTCACACCAAACAAGCTGCTCCTCCTGCTCAGCTGCAACCTCCTGGCTTCCAGTTGGTGCCCAGTGCCCCTTGGCCTGGCCCTGGCCACCACTGAGCAGAGTCTGGCCCCAGCTTCTTGCCCCCAACCTTGAGCTCTTGCTGGGCATTGAGCAGCTCCCCTGTGGGGCTGCTCTTCTCCAGGCTAAGCAGCCCCAGGGCTCTCAGCCTTTCCTCCTCCCACAGATGCTCCAGTGCCCTCAGCATCTTCCTAGCCTCTGCTGGACTCTCTCCAGCAGTTCCTTGTCTCTGTGGAACTGGGGAGCCCAGAACTGGCCACAGGACTCCAGCTGTGGCCTGACTAGGGCAGAGTAGAGGGGGAGGAGAGCCTCCCTCATCTGCTGGTCACACTCTTGTTCCTGCACCCCAATTAGGTGTCATAACTGCAATTGAAAAGGAAGCTGCAATTTTAATGCATTCAACCATTCCAAGCTTGGGTTAGCTAAAAAGCAACAAGCATCCACAGCTGGTGTTGGAAACACTGTAGAAAAAAACATCTACAAAGTGCTAACAAGTTGAAAGCAGTTGTTCCCACAGAGAGCACTAAGAAAAGTAGAAGCTGAAGGTTCCTGGAAGGGAATTCTCTCCTGGTTATTAGATTCTGTCCCTTCTAGAAAGATCTAGAGAAAGCTTATGAATTTTTCCATCATTTCCTTTTTTCCAGCCAGGCCACAAACTCCAAGTCTTGCTAGAAGAGAGTTTTCAACCAGGTGACATGTTGCCTTCCTGCCAGCCCTGACTCGACCCTGCTCACAGAAAGAGGCAGCTGAAAGGAGAAGGGAGCTCAGATCCTGCTGGCCAGTGCCCTTGCTGCAACAGAAGTGACCACATCCCATGAACAAGTTTGGAGGAACCTCATCTGGAAGTCTCCAGGACTACATAGGTCCCCAGACAGTAAATAATGCAGAGCCTGGAAGGAAATGGTGAGTGACTTATCCAGGCTTCACACACTGTAAAAATGAAGCTTTATTTGTCCCTCTAAGCATGTAAGGATCAGAAGGGTTATGATTAAACCTAACAAGTGGGCACCTCTCCAAATCTTATCTCCTTCTGTGTGGGAGTAACCTCTCCATTACAGCAGGCAGGCTCAGCTCTGTTCCCCAGAGGGGACCTACAAGCCCTCAGCACTGCATGGTTAAAGCCAGGTGTCAAATAAAGGAACTTGTCATCAGTAAACAAGAGGCTGCCTCTGTTTCCCACCCTCAGTGCTTCACCCAACACAAGCAGCCTCCTGTTACCATTATAAGTGCTCCCTACCTCTGCTCCTCACCTTGCTTGGGCACCCAGGCAGATGCTGAGACCTCTCAGGGTCCCACACTAGCCCAGGCTCTAGAGCAAGCTGTGCACAGTGCACTGGCCAGAGGCTTTGCTGGGGTTATTCTCCTCCATGATTGGGGTCTCAAATCCCAGCATGGTGGGGGGCAGAAGGGACCTCTGGGGATCAGCCAGTCCAACCCCTGCTCCAGCAGGGGCACCCACAGCAGCTTGCCCAGGGTCACCTCCAGCTGCCTTGGCAATCTCTCCCCAGGAGGAGACTCCACAGCCTCTCTGGGCAGCCTGGGCCAGGGCTCCAACACCCTCACACCAAACAAGCTTCTCCTCCTGCTCAGCTGCAACCTCCTGGCTTCCAGTCGGTGCCCAGTGCCCCTGGGCACCACTGAGCAGAGTCTGGCCCCAGCCTCTTGCTTTGTCCTTGAGGTCTTGCTGGGCATTGAGCAGCTCCCCTGTGGGGCTGCTCTTCTCCAGGCTAAGCAGCCCCAGGGCTCTCAGCCTTTCCTCCTGCCAGAGATGCCCCAGTGCCCTCAGCAACTTCCTAGCCTCTGCTGGGCTCTCTCCAGCAGTTCCTTGTCTCTCTGGAACTCGGGGGTCCAGATCTAGACCCAGGACTCCACCTGTGGCCTGGCTAGTGCAGAGTAGAGGGGCAGGAGAACCTCCCATGCCCTGCTGCTCACACTCTTCTCCATGCACCCCAGGTGACCATTGACCTTCTTGGCCATGAGGACACATTGCTGGCTCCTGGTGAACTTGTTGTCCCCCAGCACTCCCAGCTCCTTCTCTGTGGAGCTGCTTCCCAGCAGGTGAACCCCTAACCTGTCCTGCTCCATGAGTTTATTCCTTCCCCAGGTGCAGGACCCTACACTTGCCCTTGTTAAACTGCACAAGGTTCCTCTCCCCACAGTTCCCAGCCTGGCCAGGTCAGGGTCAGCCCAGTCCTTCCCCCA
Organism: Galbula dea; assembly: GCA_013399015.1. Taxonomy (NCBI): domain Eukaryota; kingdom Metazoa; phylum Chordata; class Aves; order Piciformes; family Galbulidae; genus Galbula; species Galbula dea. The sequence goes on along the minus strand of VWZX01010559.1, from coordinate 182,876 downwards.
GCCATGCTCCCTGTGTTTGCTCTTGTCTCTGCCCCAACTCTGGGTGACGTCAAGGTGACTGAGGGACAGAGGGGAGTGCACAGGAAAGAAGATGCAATTAGCTACACTCATGGACTTCTGCTTTCATTTGATTGCTAAATGGAGATTTCAAAAGACCACAAGCAAACAACTAAAGGAAAGAAATTGCCAATCCAGGGCAGCCTCCTAACAGGAGGAGAAGTTTCACCTGAGGAAGTTTCTTCAGGTTGCAATTTTTACAGAGACCACATGGAAACAAACTGAAATAAACAGGATACCAAAAAAATACAGCTGTGCCTGAGCCTGTTCAAAGCTTGTAGGCTGAGGCTTGTCCAGGCCTGTGCAACACAGGGACTCAGAGGAACAGCAGTCCCTGTGGTCATGACTATCAAACCAAAATCATGTTCATCTCCTATGCTAACACACAAGGAGAAAGCCAAACCCCAAGCTCTTCAAATAACATCTTGGGCCTGATGGTTCTCTGGGATTGGTTTTGCAGAAGGAACTGAGAAGCAGCTCTCAGAGCTGCACTGGGGGAAGGGGTAGAGAAGCAGCTGATATGAAAATGATGTGCAATAAATGTTGTCTGTGTCTGACCTTGCAGGTGGTTATCCCAGGCACACACATACCTTGCAGGTTAACTCTGGAGACAGGTGGCTGACTTGTTGCTGGAGATCTCCTAAGAGGGAGAAAGAACACTATCAATAGATGTTATTTTGGCATTTCTAACCTTGTTGCCAACTCACACAATTAAAAAAGGAAAAATCAATCCTTTTTCAGAGTCCCAAAGCAGCCCAAAACACTTCACAATGGTTTGGCAATTCTTGAGCAGTACCAATGGATCCATTAGGAAACCCCAGAGATGCCTGTCCCCTGGCTAAGCACAGACACAGGTGCTGAGAAGAAGGTTTGCAGGGAAGATGTGTCCTCATCCCAAGATGCCTTTGCAACTTTCTGCTCAGAATCACAGACTTGTTTTGGTTGGAAGAGACTTTTAAGACCAGGGAGTCCAACCATTTACAAAACACTGCCAGGTCACACCTAACCCATGGTCCCCAGCACCGCATCTCCAGGGCTTTTCAGTCCCTCTAGGGATGGTGACTCCATCACTGCCCTGGGCAGCCTGTTAGGGCTGGTCTTGATGTCTTCAAGGGGTCAGTGGGTCCTCTAGAGCCAAGGCCTTCTCCTGAAAAGCTTTTCCCTACACAAGGTCTGGACCTGACCCTGAAGTGATGTTAAAAGCTACACCATCTACAAGGCAATGCCCTAGGTAAGGTGAGAAACTACACCTTCAAACCCTACAGATTGAATTGCACCTGGAAGCAAGTAAGCAACAGCTGCAGTCACTAGGGAAGGACAATTTTTCAGAGGAAATTGTTGCTCCTAGTCAAAAGGAGTCTGGATATTTGGAAGGACCAAAAGCTAGTTGAAAAATTGGTTCTCAAGTCAAGCAAACAGGATCTGACTGCAAAGAAAGGGGTGCAGTGTTTCTCCAAGCATCAAAATAGTTCCCTGTGAGAGCTGCCAAATAAAACTGTTAATTTTTCAAGTCAAAACCATCATTTCCTTGGGAAAAAGTGAGACTTTTTTTTTTTTTTTCTTCCAAGAAGTTCAAAAGAACTGACAGCAAACTCAAGATTGATCAAATTCAAGGGGGGGTTGGACTAGATGATCTTTCTAGGTCCCTTCCAACCCTTAACATTCTAGGAAGATACTCCATTTTTGCACTGAATGAAGTACTTCAGGCTGACCAAAACCAAACCTTTAGGCTTTTGCTTCTCTCAGGAGTTTCAGATACACCTGAACCAAAGCCAGATTTCCCCACACTCTCTCCTAGCCAACCTCCTAACCCCAATTTTGTTTGGAGTCAGCCACTGAACCGAAACATCCCTTATTTGCCAGCTCTCCTTTGAAGCTAAAAAATCAAAGCAAGCCAGCAGCTCCATTCTGCTGCAATTGTAGCTCCAGGGGCTTCTTCAGAAGTGCTCCAGGAAGACCTCTCTACTAAGCCAGCTAAGATCTCCAGTCCTACTCCAAACCCTTCAGCCCCAGCATCCTTGACGTGCCGGCAGCGCGTGGGCTGCTGGGGCTTCCAAAGCTGCTCCTCAGCAGAAAGGTTCCCCCCTGGGCACAGCAACCCACTTGCCACCTGGGATTTCAAAGCCTTGGCTTTTCTAGGAGGACCTAGATTCTTCAAGGGTTCAGCACAGGGCACACAGAGTGGATGCTGACTTCTCTGAAAAATCTGCCCTGACCTGCCTCTGCTGAGCCTTTGAAAAGCCAAATCTTCCAATCTCTTCCAGACCAGAAACTCCCCACTAGGGACAACGCTTCCAGTATCCAGGCAGATGTGCCCTAGGTATCTCCAAAACCCTGTGCTGAGCTGTACAGACATGCCTTTTGGGGAGGGGGAGTAGGGTGGGGAAGGGATCAACTAGGATTCAGCAGGGTATTCCCCACTGCAGAGCCCCAAAAAAGGGAAGGGCACCGCTGGAATTACCAGCCTGGCTGTGCCCATCCCCAGCAGCTAGGGTACAAGGCACCAGAGATCTGAGTTTCAAGCACACTGTCCCCTTCTTAGACAGCACTAGGTTCAAGGGTACACAGCTCCTGCTTCCTGCTCCTCTTCTCTTGCCAGTGGGGATGAAGACCAAGAGGCGCCGGATGCTTTCCGACCGTGTCCTGGTCCTGGTCCTCATCTGCCAAACTCAGGCACTCCAAACCCATTAATCATCCTCTCTGCTTTTCCAATCAGGAAACTGCCTTAAAAGCCCTGATGTTAAGGTCCAAAAAAACATGACTCCTAGGTTGATTCCACCCCCCCACCCCCCTCCAGCCCTTCACATTCATATTTTCCACCATTTCTGTAAATATGTGGGACAGCATCCTCTTCCCCTCCTCCCCCCACCACCCCCTCCTCTTTCTCTGGCCAGGAGGGGTGGAAAACAAACAAAAGGAGAGGAGAAGCTAAAGAAAAGCTGAGATTCTCATGATCCCCAGAGCAGAAGTTGAAGTAAAAGAGCATATATATCATGAGACATATGATAAAATCATGAGCTGGCAGCAGGGCTGTAACCCAACAGAGCTGTCTGGAAGCTGTGCCTGGAAACACATTCAGCCACAGCTTGGGTTGTTTGGGATATAATGGTTTAAATACTTCACAGTTTTGGCTTTGGCTGGGCAACCAACTTTGTACCCTGGTCAAATCTGGGAATGTTTTCCAAAGGAGACTGCAAGATGCCTCTCTGTGTCCTACAGGTTACACCCTCCCTTCCTTCCAGCCCTCTCCAACTTCAGATTCTTCCTTAGGAGCTGCTGAAATGCTCAAGCTCTTCAGAAAAAAAAACAACCACCAAACAAACCCAAACAACAACCAACAAAGCTTAAAAAAGGGGTAAAAAAAAAAAAAAAAGAGATGGAATTTCTTCCAGCCATCTGGTTTTCTCTTAACCTCCATCTTGGTTCCTTCCCATCCAAATCTGCAGGAGGAAAATCAACAGCAGGAAAACACGACAGCCGGCTCAAACGTTGGGCTTGAAGTAAAACACAAGACTGCATGGAAGGAAAAGCAGAAGGCAGAGGTCCCAGTGGGCACCCAGGTGATGTCACTCGTGAAGCAAGCCTGTGGCATCCCACAGGAGAACATTCCTGCACCTCATCCTTCCCTTTCAGGAGCCAGCTTCCAGTGAGTGGTGCCTGCCAGTCCCAGGGTGGGATGGAGGGATGGGGTGGGTGCGTAACCGACGCGGCCAGGAACGAATGATGCTGGTTTCAGGCAAAACAGCTCTCCTGGGGCAGAAGAGGCCAGAAAATGACGATGCCTGGCTCTGTATAAATAGCTCAAGGGAAATGGTGGTTCCGGACAAAGGCGTAAGAAGCAGTTGGTTTGGTTTCTCCTGCTCAGCAGGTATGAAAAACAACATCCTGCTCTTCAGCTGAGTGCATCACCTTCCCCACTCGGGGCAACTACAGCGGTAAACGAAGCGATGGAAGATCCTGGCCTGCTGGCAGCACAGGGCAGTTGTCTGGGCAGCCCTCCAGGAGAAATCCTCACCATCCTCACAATGCCTTATTGCTTGGGGCTTCCCTCCTTGATGCCTACACGTTGGCTGTGACCACCTCTCTTGTGAGGCTATGGTGGAAACACAGGGCAGCACTACAGCTCATCTGAACACCCATGACACCTCCGTTGCAAGCTGGGCAACTAATGAACCTATGAGCAACAGTGTGGCCAGCAGGACTAGGGCAGGGATTGTCCTCCTGGACTGGGCGCTAGGGAGGCCACAGCTCCAATCCTGGGCTCAGCTTTGGGCTCCTCACTCCAAGAAGGACATGGAGGTGCTGGAGTGTGGCCAGAGAAGGGCAAGGAAGGTGGGGAAGGGTCTAGAGCACAAGTGTGGTGAGGAGCAGCTGAGGGAACTGGGCTTGGTTAGCCTGGAGAAGAGGAGGCTCAGGGGAGAACTTCTAGCTCTCTACAGCTACCTCAAAGGAGGTTGGAGCCAGGTGGAGGTTTGTCTCTTCTCCCAAAGAAGAAGTGATAAGAGAAGAGGAAACAGCCTCAGGTTGTATCAAGGGAAGTTTAGGTTGGACATTAGGATGGTATCTTCCCTGAAACAGTGGTTAAGCCTTGGCCCAGGCTACCCAGGGCAATGGTGGAATCACCATCCCTGGAGGGACTGGAAAGCCCTGGAGATGTGGTGCTGAGGGCCATGGGTTAGTGGTGACCTGGCAGTGCTGGGTTAACAGTTGGACTCTATGATCTTAAGACATCTTTACCAACCTAAACAATTCCGGTTCTATGAACTCCAAAGACGGCAAAGCGAGGAAGATCTACCTCACCCCGCACCTCCCAACACACACATATCGCATCCCCTTTTCCCAAGCAGAAACACTTCCCTCCCTTCTCCGGGGTCGGCTCTTCGCTTGGCCTTGACCCCTCCTTCCCCGGTGCGGGGAAGAGGCGCTGGCGGAGAGCGGGCTGCGCTTTGGCGCCCTCTGGTGGCTCGCGCGAAGCGTAGGCCGCGCAGGCCTGAAGGCAAAGGGAGCCGCGGCCGGTAGCCGAGGGCCCGGACCCCTCCTCGGCTTCCCTGGCTGGGGGCTTACAAATCATCAAGGAAACAAACCCCAAACCAAAGAAAAAACCACACCCAAAAGAGGAACTTACTTGTTGGAGGTGCCGTGCAAATTGGTGAGGAGCGTGAAGTTGTTCCTCACGCTTCGCAGGCTGGCCAGCACCTATGGGGAGGGGAGAACAAATCCAAAGCTCAGAGACTTTTATCTTCTCCGGCTTTAAGTTGGTTTTCGGCTTCAAATCTAAAATCTGAGAGGCCAACTCACCTGGGCAAAGGGAGTGACGATCAGATCATCCCCATGCCTAAGGAAAAAGGGGAGGAAAAGGTTAGATTTCCCTCAGAAGCAGCATTGCCTCCCTCCCCCAGAACAAAATAAAGAGCATTTTGACCGAGAGGTCTCCCCACAACAACCACTCACCCAGTGCTTACTTCCCACCACGTAACAACCTTGCTCCTAATGGAAAAAAGGCTGGTGGTGTACATCCAAAACAACCTGCCTGGAGAGACCACTCACAGCAGGCAATAAAAGCCAGGAAACTCCAAAGTTAAGGCAACACGTGTGGAAATAAAAACCCTTACAACCCATAATGGTCTAGGGAAAGGTCAGGTTTGAATTTCCTGGCTTTTTGTTGATCTCTGCCACACTCTCTAGTTTTATCCAGGCCTTGGGGTTTATCTGGCTGTTTGCATCATGGAAGAGTTGAGCAGTTCAGGAGAAAAAACACATGGGCACTGTCAGGAAGAGATTTTAGTGGTGACATTCCACATAGGACAACAGGCATGGCTGCAGGCACCTCTCAAGAGATGCCACCCACCTTCCAAGGGGCATTCTCCTTGTCTGTGCTGCCACAGAGCATACCCACTTTGAATTACTCAGGTTGGAAAAGACCTTCAGTCCAACTGTCAATAAACACTCCTATGCCACTAAATCATGTTGGGAAGTGTCACATCCAGAAACACTTTGAAGCCCTCCAGGGATGGTGACTCCACCACTGCTGCCCTGGGCAGCCTGGGCCAGGCTTTGACAACCCTTGCCAGGAAGAAATTGCTCCTCATCTCCAAACTAACCTCCCCTTAAGGCTATTTCCTCTTCTGCTACCACTTGCTCCTTGGGAGAAGAGCCCAAGCCCCACCTGGCTCCAACCTCCTCCCAGGGAGCTGCAGAGAGTGAGAAGGTCTCCCCTGAGCCTCCTCTTCTCCAGGCTACCCAAGCCCAGTTCCCTCAGCTGCTCCTCACAACACTTGTGCCCTAGACCCTTCCCTGGCCACACTCCAGCACCCCAAACTGAACTCAGAACTCAACATGTGGCCTCCCCAGTGCCCAGTCCAGGATACTGACTACTTGTCCAGACTCAGGTACTGCTGCTAAGTCTATAATTGAATTAAAGTTGTCTCCAGGTCAGTGTGGAGATTCTGGCTCCCCCAAGCATGGCAGGAGCCTGGATGCTTGCAGTAAATGGACACCTCAAGCTTGGGGAAAGGAGGGTGGTGGGCATGGCTGGGTGGGGTTCTCCCCACACCATTCACACAAAATATGGCATTGCCATAATCTGGAGTGATTCCTTTGGTAACTATTTACTAGATGTTAACTAACAGGGAGGGATGTTCTCTTTCAGGACAATTCTCCTTGTGGATCTTGCTCATATTTAGATTTCTATCTCATGACAAAACTCCTAGGTCTTCCAAAACAGTGAGATTATTTTTTTTTTAATGAGCACTGTTTTTATAGCTTAATGGTCACTTTAAATCCTTCAATGGTGTCTCTGAAAATAAAGGGCTGCAAATCCAGGGCACTCATTTAAGCTTCATGCTCTGGGTTGTATTGATCCTCTCAAGCTCAACCATCTGTCTTGGCTTTCTGCTCTGTTTTCCACTCAGCTCTAGCAAACAACCCATGAGAGGAAACAGGATGGTGAAGAGCAATCCTCTCAATGTGCCTTATTTCCACTGTCCAGGCTAATGGAGTGTTACCTACTCAAAACAAAGCAGAAATGATGTTAACCAGGTTCTGAGAACCTATGGTGAGAGTATCATGAAGAAAAGAGAGGCCAGAAAATGACCCAAGCTGGAGGGATAGGGTTCTCCTGATGCCACCTCCAGCATGGACACAAGCAGCTCACAGCAGTGCCCTGGGCTTCACCCTGCAGTTCCCCCCTGGGAAGAACCAGTACTAAGGAAGGTAAAATGCACAATTTCTCTTGCATTTCAGGATATGGATTTGAAAGCTCTTCTGCTCAATTACAGAGAAAAGGGGAATGTCTCAAGGATGGGATGGGGGGGAGAGAGAAGTCATGCCTTGGGCTATGAAATGTGAGAACCACCCACAGGCTCCTCTTCACAGAGCTCGGAGGATTTCAGGAGGCCACCTGAAACCTCCTGTTCACTGTGAGGTGAGCTGAATTGATGCTTACTGTTCACTTGGGAGAGAAGAGTTCCTGGACATGGTCTTTGGTGACAAGTCATAGTCGCTGTCAGACCTGTAGAGGAAGGATTCCCTGCGCTGGCTGTGGCCTGGGAAGGTCGTGTGCAGGACGAGTCCCGACGAGGAGCTGGCCTGAGGGTCCAGGGGGCTGCGACCTGGGGAAGGGCCATTTTCCACATCAAAGCTGCAAAGAGAACACATGCTGGGTGTCAAACACTCTGCCAAAAGGTATTTTTCAGGGCATCTGCCACATCTGAGTTGCCCACAGCAGGTTGGTTGCTCAGCCGGGGAGAGGTTGAGCTACACCTCCTGGAGCTTCTCGCTGGCATGTTTCTGTTGTGTGCAAGGAAGACACCATGTAACTATAAAACATCTACCCCTGAGGCTTCTTTCCTGAGAACCTCTGCCCAGTCTTCTCCTCACCCTGAATTTCTCCAGCTCCTGTTGCTCTCAGCAGCTAAACACCATCACTACCCTCTGCAGCCACCCTCATGGCCCCAGTGTTTGCACCAGTCAGTGGCAAACTTCACTCCAAGCCCCACTAGCAGAACAGGGACTAAAGAAGCTGTGATGTGCCACCACCCTCCAGATAAGCCCTGTCCTCATCCACTCTGCAAGCAAACTTTTGAAATGGTGAGGACTTGAGGTGCAGGGCCAGGGTCCAGTTCTGCTTCCCCTCTGCTCTTCCCCAGAGAGGCCACAGGTGGAGTCCTGGGGCCAGTTCTGGGCTCCCCAGTTGAAGAGAGGCAAGGAACTTGTGGAGAGAGTCCAGCAGAGGCTAGGAAGATGCTGAGGGCAACTGCAGCATCTCTGGCAGGAGGAAAGGCTGAAAGCCCTGGGGCTGCTTAGCCTGGAGAAGAGCAGCCCCACAGGGGAGCTGCTCAATGCCCAGCAAGACCTCAAGGACATTAGGCAAGAGGCTGGGGCCAAACTCTGCTCAGTGGTGCCCAGGCCCAGCCCAAGGGGCACTGGGCACACACTGGAAGCCAGGAGGTGCCAGCTGAGCAGGAGGAGAAGCTTGTTTAGTGTGAGGGTGTTGGAGCCCTGGCCCAGGCTGCCCAGAGAGGCTGTGGAGTCTCCTTGTGTGGAGAGATTGCCAAGGCAGCTGGAGGTGACCCTGGGCAAGCTGCTGTGGGTGCCTCTGCTGGAGCAGGGGTTGGACTGGCTGATCCCCAGAGCTCCCTTCTGACCCTCCCCATGCTGGGAATTCAGTGACTTGGCAGTTGTGTGAGCTGCATGCCCAAGTCTCATTTCAGCCACAGCTCATGACTTAGCCATTTGGGAGATGAGTTCAGTGAACTTCCAACAGCCAAGCTACAAAACAGAGGACTGCTTGAAAAGCAAAAAGTTTCAAGAAGCCCCAAACCTTCTGTCACCCTTTCCATTATACACCCACTTGCTTGTGGTTTCAACACTTGGCTGCTGCATCTTGTGGCTGAAGTCACCCTGGACACTTGAGCAGGTGACACCCCTCATAAACCCTGACAACCAGCAGCTTGGCTTCCTCTGCTTGGGCATTTGGATCTGCTATGAGCACCAGCTGTGGGACCATGTTCCAGCTAAGCCAAGTGAAACATGGCTGTATTCAGGAGGAATTTTCTTCCTTTGGAAGCTTCAGGCTTCATCTCACTTGCACTGGGAGCCAAGTCCTCACTCCTACCAGGGAGTGCCTCTCCCTGTTCCTGGTGTTCTCTCAATTTATTGTGCCTGATGACCTTCTGTAGCCACACCAAGCTCAGCATGTACCCAGATCATGGCCATAACATCCAAGCTGTGATCCCTGCCATGCATTTCTTCATCCTTCCCTGTTGCTTCCTGCTCCCACTCCCTCTATCAAGACCAAGAAGATCCCCCTCTGAGCATGGCAGCAGGGAAGACCTCACCTCTCTGCAGTGCTTTGCACTGCTGCAGGAGGAGGCAGATACAAGTATCCAGGGGGGGATAAAAAACCCCAACCCAACAGCAAAACCTCTGGAAAGGAACACATGCAGTCATGAAAACAATAAGGAATTCTGTGTCCAGCTGCAAAATGCACCTCAGGTTACTCTCCCTCCTCTGCTGTGAGCCCATACACACACCCAGAGATCCACTGCAGATCAGCGGAGGGATAAGTGAAGGAGGAAAGAAGCACACAGAAATCATTAATGTTGGAAGAGACAAACAACCTCCAAGACCATCAAGTCCCAAACACTGCAGAAAGGAACCACAGGTTGAGAAGGTCTTGAAGAAAGCTGCTAATGTGAGGATGCTGTTGCTGAGCTTGACCTGAGTTATTTAAGACATAAGACAGCAGACAACAAGACACCAAGTGGCTCACAACAAAGGCAGCTTCTCCCCTGTCCCAACAGGGACCTGACACCTCCAAACATGAAGGTCCTCAACCTCCTGTGATCAAGAAATCTGATGAAAATCCAAACTTTATGGCACAGCCTGCCTGTGGTTCTCCAGCAGGAAGGAGGCAGAGCAAAGCCAAGCACCAACCACAACCTCAATCTTCAGCTCTGCAGAAGTATTTCAGCTTCCTGCACAACAAACCTAAATACCTTTCCTGGAGAAGCCCTGAGCTGTGGTGTGACACCAAACCATCCCCAGTGATGTAGGAGAAGGACAGAGGAGCTGCCCTGGGAAGCAGCAGTGCTGGTGAAACACAGGCTGCATGCCCTGCTGGGGCAGCTCCTGGTGCTTTGAACTTCACCCACCAGCTGCTTGGTGTGAAGAGCAAGCAGTGAGCTCCTGAGCAAGCCCCCAGTAACAGCACAGTGCAGGTGAGGGACTGCATGCTTTGCTCCAGCAGTGATAGATTTATAACCTAAATATTTCTTCTCAGCTGTCTGCATGCCTGGGAGGAAGCAAGGGCTCAGAGAAACACTTCTGATCTCTCCAGAAGCTCCTGACTGGGGTGGAGCAGGGAAAGATTAGGTCTCCCTGCAGTTATTTTGTTCCTCCTGGCTGCAGGGAGAGGGTAACTACCTTGGCCTTGTGCTATGTGGTCCCTGCCTAGGTTTAGCCCATAGCTGAGGCTGAAGTCTAGCAGTTGCTCTATCACCTACTGACCCTTCCCCAGCTGAGGAGGAGGAGGACAGGGAAGAGGAGAGGAGATGCAAGGGCTGAAACAACCCCAAATAGAATAACAAAACTGCTACCAATGCCAATATAACAGTTATACTCAGCCCAGTGAGGGGACAGCAGCCACACTCACCAGGGAAGCAGTCCTCAAGAATGATGAGCAGGATCAGGAGGAAGCCAAGCAAGAAACCCTGGGCAAGATTCTTCTCTTCAGCAACCTTCCCCCTTTATCCTGAATGTGAGGTTTAGGGTTATGGGATACACCTGGAGTTCACTCAGCTCAGCTGCCCTGGCTAACTCCAAACTGCTAACAACCTGCAGCCCATGGCTTGGCCTGTGACTCCAGCCCAGCAAAACCAGGACAGGCCTACTTAGGGTTCCTCAAGCATTAAAGAAATATAGCATTTAATTAATGGCATTAAAAAATGCATAAGGAGCACTGCAAAGACAGTGAAGCTCTTTAGAACTCCCCAGCATAACACTGTAGCCACTGAAGGGGATTCCTGCATCCACCATGCCTTGCTGGAGAGTTTACCCCCCCCCCCTGTTGCTTAAGTACATCTTGAAACTGGTAATTGCTCAATTAATAGCCTTTTCTTCTACTCTTTATTGTCTGCTTTTTTACCCATGACAGCTCCAGTACACTTTGTTTGCAGCCACAAAGAAGAAACTCAGCTCTGGAAGGATGGCATCTCTAAACAAGAGCCAGCAGAGAATTAGTCCATAGCTAGTCAGGAAATTAACTCTGATTACTCAAACCAGTTGATGGCAAAACCTTCCATCAAGAGCCTTGAGTTTGCTGACAGACACAGAGAACTACAGCAATGAACTAAATCTGAGCAGTCAGCAGAGCAGAGCTCCTTCTGGCTCTTGGACACCATGCCTCCTGCTTGCTGGTAGACACCAGTCACCAGCCTGGTTTTCACAGCCAAGGTTTAAGAAGCATGGAAGAGGTGAAGGGAGGGAGGCAGAGGACAAGGCTGTGAGGGAATCATCAGCAGAGACAACAAAAGCAGCAAAGGAGTAAGGTTAGTAAGAGGGGAACTGACAAAAGAGCTGGAACCAGATCCCCACTGAGAGAGGCTGGCCCAGGCTGCCCATCCCTGGAACCATCCCAGATCAGGTTGTTTGGGGCTCTAAGCAACCTGCTCTAGTTGAAGACATCCCTGCTGACTGCAGGAGGGGCTGGACTAGATGAGTATGAGAGGTCCCTTCCAGCCCAAACCTGCCTGTGATGCTATGAGTCCCTATGCCAACAAACAACCCCTGCAGATCAAAGAGTTGACTGCCAAACCAGCCTCAGCCCCTCCAGGCTCTTCTGTTTTTAAGAGGGAGGGAGTTCCCAGTGGGAGTGAGCAGCACTCCTGAGCTGAGCACACTCCCAGGGTTACTGACCTCCAGCAGAGACCAAGCAGCAAAGGAAGAAGGGAACCTGGTGGCCCCAGGAAGCTACAAATGCCAGTGCCAGCCACAGGGAAGAGTAGACTCCCCAAGGAAAACCCAACTCAGTAAGCACACAGCAAAGGCAAAGAGTGCAATGGCTGGGCCAATGCCACAGCCCTGCAATCCCCCTCACTCTCAGAGCTGGCCAGGAAGGTTGCCTGTCCCCTGGGCTTCTCTCCAGAGCCAGGCTATAGTTCAGCTCAACATCCAGGCTGGATGAGAGGAAAGGTGGTGGAGGAAGAGAGGAGGTGGCAGGGTGAGCAGCAGAGTGATGCCCAGTGCAAGCCATGGGGAAGCAGCAGCTCCATCATCCCTCTGCATTTGACACTAAACCAGGATCTTGAGGAAGAGAAGAGCAAAGAAGGGGACAGCAGGTGGCAGGAGTTAGCTGCAGCTAGCTCCAAGAAGCAGTTAAGGGGGCACCTGCTTTGCACCTGTGGAAAAATGTGATTGTGAGAGAGGAACTAGGCAATGGCAAGGCAGCAGCAATCCTGCTCCACTTTAAAACAGAAGGAGCTTCCATGAGTCATCCTGCAAAACAAAGACAACTAATAAAAGCAACCCCCAACTGTCCACATTCTGCAGCTCTACAGTAAATGACTCCAATTGCTCCACAGTCAAAACTACTGCAGTCCTTTGTTATAGAGGGAACGTCCAACCCAGCCTCTGCAGGCACAGGGACCCTTGCTGCAGGACATCTCATCACCCTCCAGCTGTCTTAGCCCCCAGCCAGCAATGGGGCCAACTCCTTGCAGCTTGCAGGAGGATCTGTTCCCCTCAAAGCAGTCCTGACTCAGTTCTAACTCAGCCCTGCTCCTTCCTCCAGCACAGCAGCACCCTCACATGAAAACATGGCAGTTGCCAAGGTGTCCTGACAGAAGATGCTGCCTCCAAACTCACCCAACAATTCAGCTCTCAAGCTTTTGGATCTTTGTATCAGTACTAGCAGGGCTAGGGCAGGGATTGTCCTCCTGGACTGGGCACTGGGGAGGCCACAGCTCCAATCCTGGGGTCAGCTTTGGGCTCCTCACTGCCAGAAGGACATGGAGGTGCTGGAGTGTGGCCAGAGAAGGGCAAGGAAGGTGGGGAAGGGTCTAGAGCACAAGTGTTGTGAGGAGCAGCTGAGGGAACTGGGCTTGGTTAGCCTGGAGAAGAGGAGGCTCAGGGGAGACCTTCTCACTCTCTGCAGCTCCCTGAGAGGAGGCTGGAGCCAGGTGGGGCTTGGGCTCTTCTCTCAATGAACAAGTGACAGGAGAAGAGGAAACAGCTTTAAGTTATGCCAAGGCAAAGACTAGCTGACCTTGGAAGGTCCATTCTCCCCCAGCCCAGCCTGTGACTCTGTGTTTCCATAGCATTTCAGGAAGTTGGAGCAGACTCTGCTAATTATAAAGATCCTCTCACCATCATTTGGTGAGATTCAGCTGGAATTTTAACACCATTAGCAATGAAAAACTGCTGCTTCTTCCACCTCCAGAGCCACACAGACACAACTGCTTCTTGCTGCTGTCTCATCTTGTGCACCTGCTTCCCATTAACAGAGCAGCTTGCTGGCTCTTCTCAAGAAGCTTCCAGGTGGAAGGGTTTGTAGCTTGAAACCAGCAGCACTCACTGTGCTGGTGAGGAGGGTGGGACACACCAGCAGCTGATGCAGATGTCCTAGCACAGCCAGGAGGCTCCATGAGGTTGACTGCTCACACCACTGCTGCTAGTAGTGGGTTTTTTGCCTCCCCTCTTGACCTTCTCCCACCCTGGGGCCAATCTTGTTGCTCTCAGGGGTTCACAGAATCATTAAGGTTGGAAGAGACCTTTAAGATCATCAAGTCCAACCAGCAACCTAGCACCATCATCTAAAACCATGTCCCTAAGACTAAATCAAGTCCTTAAGTGCCACATCTAGATGTTTCCTGAAGCCCCCCAGGGATGGTGACTCCATCACTGCCCTGGGCAGCCTGGGACACGCCTTCACAACCCTTGCCAGGAGAAATTGTTCCTTATCTCCAACCTAAACCTCCCCTGCCACAACCTGAGGCTGTTTCCTCTTATCCTATCACTTGTTCCTTGGGAGAAGAGCCCAACTCCCACCTGGTTCCAACCTCCTTTCATGCAGGGAGCTGCAGAGAGTGAGAAGGTCTCCCCTCAGCCTCCTCTTCTCCAGGCTAACCAAGCCCAGTTCCCTCAGCTGCTCCTCACAACCCTTGTGCTCTAGACCCTTCCCCACCTTCCTTGCCCTTCCCTGGCCACACTCCAGCACCTCCATGTCCTCCTTGGAGTGAGGAGCCCAAAACTAACCCAAGGATTGGAGGTGCTCAGTCTGGGCACGTGCAGCAATGCTTGTGCATTGAGTGCACAAGAAGAGTGCTTGGCCTGCCTCCAAGAGGCACTTTTCCCTTTTACAACCAGCCAGCCTCTGCACCCTGCCCTCACTCCATCCTGCTTGCACTAAGGCACCAGCTACACATCAACCAGAGCTCCTGAGCTGCTGTCAAACAGACCAGAGACAGGGATGAAGGGCTACTAATGCACAACATCTTCCAGAGACCACAGACTTTTCCATTTTAACTCAAGGAGGGGGAGGGCAGAGAGCCTTGGAGCCAGAGGATTTCTGCACTGAGGTTTGGAAACTATCCTCAGCTCATCTCCAAGACCCAAAAGGTCCCAAGGGTGGAGGTGTGGGAAGCTGCTGCACTGAGAAGTGCATCAAAGCTTTCCACTTGATTCATAAAAGAATTCTTTGCCCTGATTTGGGGATTTCTCTCCATAATTGGGATCTGTGTTCCCTGCCAGTTGAAAAAGAGAAGGAAATGTCCTCAAATGATGTTAGGATTATTAAATCCTTTGGAGGCTCAACCCTCCCAGAAAGGTTTCATCTGGTTGGGTATGTGTCTGCAAAAGTTTACTTGCTTCCTATCTTCCAAATGTCTGCTCCCTTCATCTCTGACAGCAATAGGAACAGCCAGGGTACACAGCACATGGCAGAGGACACTGCTGGGATGTCAAGGGCAATTGTTTTTATAGCTCTTATTGATCATTTCAGGCCTAGCAGAAGCTTAATGCAAAAGCAGCCTCATTCCTATCATGTGCATCTGCCAACTATCTGAGGACAAAAAATGAAGGATGGAACAAGCTGGCACTTTGGCAGCAAGGGGCATGTTTCCTCAGAGTGGTTTGGCACATGGAGCAAAGGGATGGTGGGGGATGGCATCCTGCTGCTGGGGATCATGATATCAGCAGTGCCAACACCCTGTGCTTAATGCAGCCAGAACAACTTCACTGGCAAGCACAGAACCCCACAGAAGCCCCAAATCCCAGCATGGTGAGGGCTGGAAGGGAGCTCTGGGGATCACCCAGTCCAACCCCCTGCTGCAGCAGGGACACCCACAGCAGCTTGCCTAGGGTCACCTCCAGCTGCCTTGGCAATCTCTCCCCAGGAGGAGACTCCACAGCCTCTCTGCAAAGCCTGGGCTAGGGCTCCAACACCCTCACACCAAACAAGCTTCTCCTCCTGCTCAGCTGCAACCTCCTGGCTTCCAGTTGGTGCCCAGTGCCCCTTGGGCTGGCCCTGGGCACCACTGAGCAGAGTCTGGCCCCAGTCTCTTGCTCCCAGCCTTCAGCTCTTGCTGGGCATTGAGCAGCTCCCCTGTGGGGCTGCTCTTCTCCAGGCTAAGCAGCCCCAGGGCTCTCAGCCTTTCCTCCAGTGTTCTCAGTATCTTCCTGGCCTCTGCTGGACTCTCTCCAGTAGTTCCTGGTCTCTCTGGAACTGGGGAGCCCAGAACTGGCCCCAGGACTCCAGTGGCCTCCCTGGGGCAGAGCAGAGGGGGAGGATATCATGGCAGCTCTGTCATCACTGAGCAACTGCAGAGCAATGGCTCCCAGGTACATTTCAGATTGCAGCTCCTCACTTGCTCTGGTCAATCACAGCCACAGCCATCACCACACTTCTCATTGCTCATTTGTTTTATTGCCATTAACCTATCAGGGTGTTGACAGCAAGGCCAGAAGGGCTCAACTCCTTCATCCTGATGAAACACCCACTGAAGGGTGATGTTTTGCTTCCATATGTGTGCCAGGGGTAAAAGCCAGCAGAGGAGAGAAGATCTTCATGCTAAAGGACCATTCTGGCACAAGAATGTGTCTGTATAAAGCAGACAGGAATTAATTGAGGTTGGAAATCAGAGGGAAAATGTTTGCCTTGAGAGCAGACAGATCACTGAACAGCTTTGCTGTAGGAGTGATGGGGGTAAACACCAACTTGATGTTACTACTGGTGGGATTAACAGCATAATTGATAACAACACTGTGGGATGAAGCCTGCTGCTGGAGGAAGATCATCCCACAGCTGGCACAGACATGACAGGGGAGGGAAGCTGGTTCCTGCAATGCCCTTCTTTCCCCATCAGTGTCTGTGGGTCACCATGGATGAGATGTTTCCCACTGAACATCCAGGGAATCACAGAACAGACTCATGGGCTGGGTTAGGTGGGAAGGGACCTTGCAAGGTCAGCTAGTCCAACCCCCCCCTGCAGTCAGCAGGGACCAACCAGAGCCCCAAGCTCCAAAACAAAAGAGGGAAGAAGAGGGTGAATTGGAAACACTAAAGTTTGATTTTCTGCTATTAAATCCCATGATTCTGGACAGCAAACTGGAATCCAGCAGAAGAAAAAACTTCTCCAGCATGGAGAGGAGACAGAAAAGATGAGCAGGAAGAACAAAACCTTCTAGAGAAGTGATAATGGGCCCCAAAAGCCTGGCAGGGCAGAAGTTCTGCTGCATATTGCATGTAGTTGATGTCACATGGGAAGCTCCAAGAGTACAAACAAGGCTCCAGATTTTCCAGGGGGGTGGAGGGGAGGATGTGAGTCCTTGCAGACCTGTCAGCAACTGATCACAGAAGACTTCAGGAAGGAGGCAAAGAGAATTAGTCATTGCTTATGATATCCAGTATCTGGGGGGTTTGTCCTTTAACCTTTCTAGCATCCCTAGAACTTGCTTCCTCACCCAGGTTTTCCTGTCCCCACATAGACTGCTCCTCTGAGGGTTCCCAGAGAGAATCATAAATCATTAAGGATAGAAAAGACCTCCAAAGCTCATTGAATTTAACCATTAACTCAGCACTGCCAGGTCACCACTAACCCAAGGCCCTCAGCACCACATCTCCAGGGCTTTTCAGGGATGGTGACTCCACCACTGCCCTGGGCCAGGCCTTGACAACCCTTGCTATGCAGAAACTGTTCCTAATGTCCAACCTAAACCTAAAGACAGATGCAGGAATCTCTGTTCCTGGCTCTGATCACAGCAGAAACTCCCAGCTCCCACCTCCCTCCCATGCAGTTTCACAACCACCTCATGACTCCCCTGCAGCGTGTTTGGGCTTGCAGGAAGCTGAGTCGTCTTCTTGCCAAATGATCTCCTTGCTCAAGTCCCACCTCAGATCATCATCTTGCCATGAAGCCCTTCAAAAGAGCTCCTGCCAGCCTCCTACCCTGCCTCCTCACACACCACATCTCCACCAACTGCCTTTCTAGAAACCTCCTGGGAAGGGAATCATTTCTCTGATGGGAAAGCAGATAGTGCACTGCTGGCACCCAGAGGATCATTTAATAACACTCTTATGTTCTCAAGACCTGCAAAACATCCCAAGCCCTGCTCCAGGCCTCATTTTGATCTTCCTTAATTAATGATCTTTGAGAAGCTCTGTTTCATGTTGAAAAATCACTTGCTGGAATCACTCTTTCTGGAGTCACTTCCTACAAGGCTGCTCAAAAGGATGAAGAGATGTGGGAGCACAGAGCAAAACACTCTGAAGGCTCCAAACCAGGAACAGATTCAAGTCCAGGAAGAGCAAACAATGCAAGCACACAAGAAAGCTGGGGAGGGACTGTTAAGGAGGTCAGGGAGTGATAGGACCAGGGGGAATGGATGCAAGCTAGAGGAGGGGAGATTTAGGTTGGATCTGAGAAGGAGTTCTTCCCTGTGAGGGTGGGGAGACACTGGAACAGGTTGCCCAGAGAGGCTGTGGAAGCTCCAGCCCTGGAAGTTTTGAAGGCCAGGTTGGCTGGGGCTGTGGGCAACCTGCTCTAGTGGGAGGAGTCCCTGGCAGGCAGGGGGATTGGAACTAGATGGTCTTTAAGCTCCCTTCCAACTCTGACCACTCTAGGATTCTATGATTCTAAGCAACAAAGCCCAAACTGCTGGAGATGAGGAAAAACACCCCAGGCAGGGTTCCTACAGCAACTGCTCACCACTTCATAAGTTAGAAGGTGAAGTTTGCACCATGAATAAGCAGAAATGTGGAGGCATGGCACAAAGGCATTACACCTGACTGTGGGCCCAGCCTCGTGTCACTGGAGTAAAAACTCTGCTCTTGAGCTAATAGAATTTAGCTACCCTGAGGATTTTTGATTGCATTGATAAAGGTTTGTGGAGAGCTAATGAAGAAGGAGTGGGCAGAGAGAATCAATAGCCAAAAATGGGCTCATTTAAAGAGCATTGACAGCTTGTGGGAAAACATTCAGTGGTGCAAAGTGGGAAGCTAGGAGGAGCAGAAGTGTTAGTGCAACAGGGAGCAGGAACATTAGATTTCACTGATGAAACACGTGGCCTGGGGAAGTCTTGTTTGGGCTCAGGTTTGGGCTCCTCACTCCAAGGAGGACATGGAGGTGCTGGAGTGTGGCCAGAGAAGGGCAAGGAAGGTGGGGAAGGGTCTAGAGCACAAGTGTTGTGAGGAGCAGCTGAGGGAACTGGGCTTGCTTAGCCTGGAGAAGAGGAGGCTCAGGGGAGACCTTCTCACTCCAGCCTCCTTTCAGGGAGCTGTAGAGAGAGCAACATGCTAGGCATATTGAAATGGGAAAGATGGATTAAAATGAGCCTGTCCAAGCTCAGATTAAATCCCAGCAGGAGACTGGCAGGATATTTACCACCAGCCCACCTAAGCCATCAGCCTTCCCCACCCTAAAACCAGAGATGCTGTTCCTGAAAGTTCTCTCCTTGCTCTCTGTGCTGTTGCTGAACCCCAGCTGCAATCTGGCTCCTTCCAGCTCTGAGCTTTCAGGTTAGGAAACCTTTCTGGCAATGTGGTTGATGTATTTGGGACTGGATCCTGGCCAAGAAACCAATCAGTCCTGGGATTGAGCAGGGCTGCATCTGATCTGGCTGCCAGCTGCCAGGAGTGTCTGGAGAAGATCACAGTCCCAGAGGCAGGGGGGTGGGAGACAAACACCAGGTACTCCCTGGATACCACTCAGCCAGGAGCAAATGTGACATGCTCTCTTCAGAAGCTGGTGTCACCCAGCAGAACATCTGACCCAAGGGGAATGGAAAATGCCAGGCAGATATCAAGGGCTTGCTGGCAAGTCATGTGAAGAGCAAACAAGATAACTGGGTGGCATGAGATGCAGGAGGGGAACAAAACCCTAATGTCAAGCCCTTTTGTTCTCAGCAGGGTTTCTGCTTTCTGCCAAGGTGCTGCTTTAATTGGGCAAGAGAAAGACTCTTCAGGGTACTCAGTGACATGCTGCAGAGAGGCAAATGGCAGGTGCCAGGCTGAGGACCCCATGGTAGAAGTCACCCTGCTTGAGTCTGGAGATTTATCACTGGTAGGAACAGTTCTTATTCACTGTTTAGGGCTTTTTACTGTTGTAAGAGTATTGAGGCTGAACCTGACAACTCCACCTTTTTTGGGGGTGTGCTGTTAACCAGCCACACTCAGCAACTGTGCAAACTCTGCCTAGATCTATACTCCTTGGCTCCACTAGTGTCAGGGAGCAAAGCCAGACTTAACTCTCATCCCATCTCATTTCCTTGGGTGAGGTGGAAGCAACAAGCCACTGACCACAGAGACTGCCTGAGAACATAACCATGGACTTGTTGGTGCATCTCATCCCCAGCATGACTCTCCTGCATGCTGGCCTGGTGGCTGGCTAGCAGCAAGGAGCCAGCAGTCCCACCTTAACTATGCACTGCTCTTACCTGCATGCTGAGGGCAACCTGGCTTGGATCAGCAATGGTGTGACCAGCAGGGCTAGGGCAGGGATTGTCCTCCTGGGCTGGGCACTGGGGAGGCCACAGCTCCAATTCTGGGCTCAGCTTTGGGCTCCTCACTACCAGAAGGACATGGAGGTGCTGGAGTGCAGGGGTTTCCAAGCCCTGGAGATGTGCTGAGGGCCATGGGTTAGTGGTGACCTGGCAGTGCCAGGTGAACAGTTAAGACTCAATGATCTTAAAGGTCTCTTCCAACCTCAATGATTCTATGACTCCAACTCTTGTGAGGGCTGACAGAGCAAAGTCCTCTTTGGGAAGAGGAGCTGAAACCTTCTGGGTGCCTTTAAGACATCAAAAGCTGGCCTAACTCCTAAATTACTCTGGTGACCTCTATGGCTTCTCAAGCAAACTTGTGATGTAGGAAATGTGAGTGAGCACAACTGAGCTGCTCAGTGACTCCAATTCAATAGATGACTTAATAAACCCTGGTACTTGGTCACAGAAGGACCATCCCAGCAGCTCCTTCCTAGCCTCTCCTAGCAGCTCCATAAGCATCTGAATAGCTTCTTTAGTACTTGAACCTCTTTCCAGCATAAAGGCAGTTCAATAGCAGCATTCAAGCCTAGAGGAGCTGGACTGGCTGTGCTCCATCTTCACTACAGTATGAGGTTCTTGCTGCAGTCTAAGGAAGAAAAATCCCTCAGCAGCACAAATAAGCCCCTGATTAAGTTGATATTCACAAGCTGGAGCACAATGGCTTTGATGGAGCCATTGCAACCTCTCTTACATCAATCCTCATTCATGCCCAGGAGAGCTTTTCCTTCTCCTTTTCTTTAATAACAGAAAAGAAAATGCAGCTATGTAAAAAGCTATTAAAACTGCATGGAAATGTGGGACTGGTTGAAGTTCAGGACTTGGAGAAGCAAAGAGTTTGGGCTGGAGAATTCAGCTGCCACTAGGTCCCCAGCTGGGAGCTTGCAGGAGCTTGGACTTGAGCTCCACAGAGAGCAGAATCAGACCTCTCCTGAAGAGGAGGATATAACTGTGGAGTTTATTCCTGGGAGTGGTGACAAAGAAAGCAAAGGCTTATGTGAGGAGACAGCCTGGGGCTGGAAACACCATCCCTTAGCCTAGGAATCTTCTTCCTCCTCTGCATGCAAACCACCAACAGCCCCAGCACCTTCCAACATCTGCTAGCAGGACACTAGTGACACTTCCCCAACCTGCTGCTCTAACATCTCCCACCTGACTGAAGGCAACCCTTCTGCTAGAGCTCTGGCACTTTGCTGTGTTCCCTCCTGAGAAGGGATTTATTTATTCTGACTTTATTCTTCCTTGCCAGAATCCACTTCTTAACACATTTAACCTCCAGTAAATATATAACACTGCATCAGTCACCAGCTGATTTCCTGAGCTGGGCTTGCTCTGCTGGAGAGAAAGCAGCAAGTGGAGAGTTTAATCAAATAGTGTTTAAAACACTGCCTAATTTGCCTGCAGGAAAGCCAAAGGAGGGCAGTTTGTCCTTCTAGACTCCACTCCAAACAGTTCACTGTCTTTAGAGGGGAAAAAAATTGGAGGTAGCCCTTTGGGCTGGGGGTGAAGCTAAGCCATGCAGTACAGACACACTTCAATGCTTCACTCCCAGATGTCTGTCTGCTCCTTTCTGCTCCTCTTTCTTCTCTGGATCTTCAAGGAAGTCCTTTCAGGCACTCTAGACACAGCCACAGCATCTCCTTTGCTGCTCCTTTCCTCCAGGAAATCTCTCCTCTCCTCAGTGTCTCTAACCACAAACAGACACAGTTGAGCTGCAAGCAGGTGGATTTGCTCTCCCCAGAGCTCTGGCCTTGTAGCACACTGGGAGCTTGATGGCCCAAACCAAGGTGGTCCTGAGGGACTTGACAACTTGGCCCAACACCAACAACTCAACCCAGAAACCAGGAACCTCACTGAGACAGCATCTGTTGGAAAAGACCTCTGAGATCATGGAGTCCAACTGTTAACCCAACACTGCCAGGTCACCACTAAACCATGACCCCAGGCACCACAGCTCCATGGTTTTTGAACTCTTCTAGGGATGGAGGTTGATCTTCACAAGCAGGTAGGACATAGCTTCTTTTGGTGGATTCACTGATCCAAGGCACTCTGCTGAGACAAGCTGTGGGCCCCACTTCACCCTCACTACCTCTTGATGTGGAGAGCATGCAGAAGCAACTACTTCTTCTCTGCTCCTCATCATCAGAAAGGGTGAACAGGAAACATTTCTTCAGGAGACTGATAGGCTCTAGGTCCCAAAAGTGGACTCAGATCACAAGTCAGACACATGTTGAACCTCTCTGGATCCTCTGCTCTGCTCTCAAGGCATAACTCATAGAATCCCAGAATGGTCAGAGTTGGAAGGGAGCTTAAAGACCATCTAGTTCCAACCCCCTGCCTGCCAGGGACACCTCCCACTAGAGCAGGTTGCCCACAGCCCCAGCCAACCTGGCCTTCAAAGCTTCCAGGGCTGGAGCTTCCACAACCTCTCTGGGCAACCTGTTCCAGTGTCTCCCCACCCTCACAGGGAAGAACTTCCTCCTCACATCCAACCTAAATCTCCCCTCCTCTAGCTTGCATCCATTCCCCCTGGTTCTATCACTATCTGACCTCCTAAACAGTCCCTCCCCAGCTTTCCTGTAGCCCCCTTCAGATCCTGGAAGGCCACAGGAAGGTCTCCCTGAAGCCTTCTCCAGCCTGAACAGCCCCAGCTCTCTCAGCCTGGCCTCGTAGCAGAGGTGCTCCAGCCCTCTGACCACTCTCCTGGCCCTTCTCTGGCCTCACTCCAGCCAAAGCAAAGCCAGGAAGTTAACTCACCAACATCAACCCCCAGGTGAGTTCATTCCTTCTCCTTGTGATCTCATCCAGCTCCACCAGCCCTGGGGCTCTCACTGGAGTCAGGAACCTTTGCCTTGCATGGGGATTCTCCCTTCAGCTGAAGCAGAACTCCCTGACTGTACCTCCTCCAGCTGGCTCCCATCTCCTTGCCCTGGTGGTCTTGCAGGAAAGCTTCTCCAGGGTTAGTCTCACTCCCTCAGCCCAGGCAAAGCAATGTCAGCTTGCCATGGCTTTATCACTGAATGCCCAAGGTTGGAAGAGACCTCTAAGATCATCAAGTCCATCCAGCAACCTAGCACCACCATCTAAAACCATGTCCCTAAGACTAAACCAAGTCCCTAAGTGCCACATCTAGATGCTTTTTCAACCCCTCCAGGGATGGTGACTCCACCACTGCCCTGGGCAGCCTGGGCCAGTGCCTAACAACTCTAGCAGGGAAGAAACTGCTCCTGATATCTAGTCTCATCCTTCCCTGGTGCAGCTTAAGGTCATTTCCCCTTGTCCTCTCACTGGCAGCTAGATGATCACCCAGGTCAAGCTAGGGACCTCTGAGAGGGTTTTACAGTCACCTTCCTGTTTCTTTTAAGGAGCAAGCTCTTGCCAACAGCCTGTCTCTCCCTTTCACAGAGCAAGTGGTGCTGCTGTGTCACAGCCCAGCACTTGGCAACAAAAGGCTGCTGAGAAAAACAACTACCACTTGGAGGAGGACTTGGGTGGCAGCTCACACTCCTGAAAAGCTTTTTGGATCTCCTCATCCCTCTCTGGGGACAGCCAGCAGTTCAGAGGTGATGAGGACACCTCCTCCAATGACAGCTTCAGCCCTTCTCCCACCCAAGGAGTCAGGGACTCCTAGGTGGAACTTCCCCTCCTATCAGTTGCCAAGAGCAGATGATTCTACCCCAATTATTTGTTTAGAAACTCAGGAGTCAGGCAAGGATGCACCAAACAGTTCTGCTCCACACACAGACCCCCCCAAAATAGGAAGAAAACTCCAGGTGAAGTTGGGCAACAACATCAGGAAAGCTGGAGTCCAAGAGAAGGAACACAAACAAGGTGAGATTTCATCTCCTGCTGCTTCTCCCATCAAGTCATGCCAAGGACTTTCATTTTAAACCACAGAAGTGTTCTGAGAATATTTTTCTAATTACAAACCAATAAGAGAAATCATCCAGGAGGAATAATTACATAATTTGGAGATGAACTCACTGCTTAGAAGAACTCACAGCTTAGAGGAGCAGTAATAAATAGCTCCTCATATCATTACTGTTGCTGCAGCTGATGACTCACCACTGTTACTGGGATCATATCCCAGAATAGTCATGCTACTCTGTGTACTGCATACAAAATTAGCCATCAGGGACTTACTATTAAATGAAACAGATTTGGGGTTTTAGGATTCATGTGGTCAGATCATAAAAACAAAAGCTGTTCAATATTTCACTTGACTGCAGTGAATTGGAGACACCAAAGCTGAAGGTGTCTGCTCTCCATCAGGCAGAGGCAGCAGCTGCAGGCACTGACCAACCTGGGCTGTCAGGTAACCATCTCACCACACAGCAGCCCAGGAAGGTCCTGTCACACCCAGGAGTTAAACCATGCCATTGTGAGAGGAAAACACACTGGGTGCAGACTACAGGAGGGGAAATTTAGGTTGGATGTGAGGAGGAAGTTCTTCCCTGTGAGGGTGGGGAGACACTGGAACAGGTTGCCCAGAGAGGCTGTGGAAGCTCCAGCCCTGGAAGCTTTGAAGGCCAGGTTGGCTGGGGCTGTGGGCAACCTGCTCTAGTGGGAAGTGTCCCTGGCAGGCAGGGGGGTTGGAACTAGATGATCTTGAAGGTCCCTGCCAACTCTGACCACTCTAGGGTTCTGTGATTCTATGATAGTTCTGAAGACACATAAGGGAACAAGGATTGGTAACTGATAAGAATTCATCATAGAATCATTGCCTTGTCAGAGTTGGAAGGGACCTTCAAGATCATCTAAAGATCATCAAAACTGTCCTGGGTACTGGAGAGGCTCTGCACCTCAAGTCCTGGGCTCAGCTTTGGGCTCCTCACTCCAAGAAGGACATGGAGGTGCTGGACTGTGGCCAGAGAAGGGCAAGGAAGGTGGGGAAGGGTCTGGAGCACAAGTGTGGTGAGAAGCAGCTGAGGGAACTGGGCTTGGGTAGCCTGGAGAAGAGGAGGCTCAGGGGGAGACCTTCTCACTCTCTGCAGCTCCCTGAGAGGAGGCTGGAGCCAGGTGGGGCTTGGGCTCTTCCCCCAGGTAACAAGTGATGGGACAAGAGGAAAGAGCCCCAGGTTGCAGCAGGGGAGGTTCAGGTTGGCCATGCTGCCCAGTGCTGAGTCTGCTTTGTTTCCTGCTCTAAACCCTGAACTCCTAAGAAGTGCTGTGACTCCCTTGGAAATAGGTCAGCTCTGCCCTAGATACCAACTCTGCTCCACCAAAACCTTCTCCAGGCTGCATGGTGACTACCAGCTTATTCCTCCTGTTATTCTTAGCATCTTTCCACTCATCCTCACTTCACCTTTCCTGCCAGCCTGCCTGCAGGACTCCCACCCTGCTCTCCACCCTTCCCAGCTCCTTCTCCTTTCTTCTTGACTAACAGGCAGGAAACCAAGTATTTCTTTGTCCTTTCTCTTCAGCCTTTAGACCACAAAAGTTGTGCTCATTTCTTTGCAGATATGAATTCCTCCAGGCCAGGTAATCAAAGGCTCCCTCTGAAAATATAAGCTCTCCTTGGAGGATCTCACTGATGTTTCCTCATCCACCCACTCTTACCTTCAGCTCACAGCCACTTTTCTGGCCATGTTATAGCTCTCCCCTCATGAGAGTCAACTTGAATACTCCAAGTTGTATTTCATCCTCTCCTAAAAGCCAAATATATACTGTCTATCAAATTCAGTTCCTCTCCTAATTCCCTGCCTTCTATAAACAAACCCAACACTCCCATATGCTGTGTTTTGCTCATGTTGACAGTTGGCCAAGGCATTGCAATCAGAAGAGCTGCTGAGCCAGTGGAGGAACCACAATAGATGCTCCTTCAAAAGTGGCAAATCATCCTCTAATAGGCTTTGAATGATGACAGATTTTAATCCTCTGGAAGCAATTGTCTACACCACTTCCTACCTCTGCATTTGTACAAGCACATTCTGGGTTTGCTTCTTCCAGACCTCTGCTTCTTCTATATTCCTAGCCCAAAACTCTAGGTGCCTCAATCAACCAGTAATGATTGTCCAGGGACCTGGACAAGATGGAGAAGTACATCTGTGTCAACCTCATGAGGTTCAACCAAGGCCAAGAGCAAGGTCCCTGACCTGGATGGGGGCAACTCCTGCTATCAATGCAGGCTGGGGGTGAAGGGATGGAGAGCAGCCCTGGGGAGAAGGACTTGGAGGTACTTGGATAGTGAAAAAGCTGGAGATGAGGCAGCAATGTGAGCTCAGAGCCCAGAAGCCAACCCTGTCCTGGGCTGCATCTCCACCAGCATGGGCAGCAGGGCAGGGAGGGGATTGTGCCTCTGCTCTGCTCTGGGGAGACCTCAGCTGCAGTGCTGGGGCCAGCTCTGGGGTCATCAGCACTGCACAGACATGGAGCTGGGGGAGCAGCAGATGTCCCTGCTGACTGCAGAGGGCTGGACTAGGAGACCTGGAAAGGTCCCTTTCAAGCCAAACCAGCCTGTGATTCACATCAGCAAAGAAGGAGGCTGAAGGGAATCTTCTGACTACCAAAGTCCACATCTGACACTTGTATCACCAACACAAGCTTCCAGCTGACATCTAGGCCAGGCAAAAACATAAAGGGAAAGGCAATATGGGAAGTCTGCCAGCAGGAAAAAAGAGGAATTGTCACAGACTTCCTACAACTTCAGAATGACCTTAACCAGGAGAGAATTGGTCAGTTCAACGTTGTTGTTCCTCTTCAGATGAGGAGTTAAACTTAAGTCAACACTCAGACCCAGGAGGTAGAAACACCTCAGAGGGAAAAACAGAGCCAGAATCCCTTCACCCTTCTCCCATGGCAAAGCTCAGAGGCCAGGGGATGCTGCAGCTTGGCCAAGATTGACTTGCTCAGGAAGAAAATTGCCTGGCAAGTTCCTGCAACAAAAAAAACTATGTGGCTCTTTTCAAGAATAAGATGATGGCAAAGATGTTCTGCTGGTGACAAGAAAAGGTCTGGTAGAAGCTGCCTGGAGGCTCCTAGGCTTCATGTCTTTGGGTTTTTATTTTGTTCTCTCTTCCAGGCTATTGCTTTAAGGGTTTAATTTTAAACTTGGCAAGAGTAGCTGACAAGTGTTAGTCAGGGATCAGCCTTTCCCTGAGACAAACATTCACAGTTGACTCACTGCTGGTCTTTTGAAAGCAAATCTTAGCACACATGCACTAATTGGAGCCTTGTTAGCTCTTGAGTTGTGAAGGAGGTTCCAGAGGTGACAGGGTGGGGAGTCAGGCAGCTCCTGCCTGCATCACCCAGCTCATCAGCTAGGGAGTCAGAGGCTGCTGGAAAGCAAACGAGGTGAAAACCTCGAGTAGGAAAGGATGGTTAGAGATCATGCACGTGGTGAGGTGAAGGCTCTCAACACAAGAAAGACAGGGAGCTGGGGGAGCAGGGCCAGAGGAGGCCACAACAATAATCTGAGGGCTGGAAGCTCTCTGCTGTGAGGCCAGGCTGAGAGAGTTGGGGTTGTTGAGGCTGGAGAAGAGAAGGCTCCAGGGAGACCTTCCTGCAGCCTTGCAGTGCTTCAAGGAGCCTAGAAGAAAGCTGGGGAGAGAGTTTTGAGCAGGAGCTGTTGGGACAGGACCAGGGCTGATGGTTTGGAACTCAAAGAGGAGATGTAGACTAGAGAGAAGGAAGAAATTGTTTCCACTGAGGGTGGTGAGAGCCTGGCCCAGGTTGCCCAGAGAGGTGGGAGATGTCCCATTCATCCCTGGAACCACCCCAGCTCAGGTTGTTTGGGGTTCTGAGCAACCTGCTCTGCTTGGAGATGTCCCTGCTGACTGCAGGGGGTTGGACTAGATGACCTTGGAAGGTCTCACCCACCCAACCCAGCCTGTGACTCTCTAACTCTCAAGCCAGGCTGCTTTGGGCTCTCCCTGCAGAGGCACTGGCCATGCCCAGGGCCAGGACACAACACAGCACCAGGGAAGGCAAAAAGGAGTCTCAGCATCTTTAAGAAGTTCTGGGGCTTATTCCACTCTTGTTATCTTAGCAGGCTTAGGAATACAGATTCTTGTTTCTACAGCTTTACCAGGATTTCCTTCATAAACCTCTTTTCCCAGAGGTTAATAACTGGGATAAAGATTTCTTTCAGCTCCAAATGTCCTGGCACAGAAGGCAATCTCTGGGCACTTAGCTCTCCCAGTGACAACCACAGGAGAAAATAGGTTTGAAATTTGGATCTTGCAAGAGGAAACAAAAGGAATTTTGGGTTCCTAATCACCTGGATTTTGCTACATACAAAGAACTCCAGAAGTTAAGTGAATTTGAGTTTAAACTCAGCCTCCCACAGCTTGTGATAGACAGTTCTGCCATGCTCAGACCAGCTCCCACAACCCCAACAAACCACCCCCCTACAATTTATCCTCTTTGCTGATGGGAAAACTGAATTCCAGGTCCCATGCAACATTCCCCTTGAGTTACTCTTGCTCCAGTTGCTTCTGCACAGAATAAAGCCAAGGACACACTGACTCCACAGCCTCTCTGGGCAGCCTGGGCTAGGGCTCCAACACCCTCACACCAAACAAGCTTCTCCTCCTGCTCAGCTGCAACCTCCTGGCTTCCAGTGTGTGCCCAGTGCCCCTTGGCCTGGCCCTGGCCACCACTGAGCAGAGTCTGGCCCCAGCCTCTTGCCCCCAGCCTTCAGCAGCTCCCCTGTGGGGCTGCTCTTCTCCAGGCTAAGCAGCCCCAGGGCTCTCAGCCTTTCCTCCTGCCAGAGATGCTCCAGTGCCCTCAGCATCTTCCTAGCCTCTGCTGGACTCTCTCCAGCAGTTCCTGGTCTCTCTGGAACTGGGGAGCCCAGAACTGGCCCCAGGATTCCAGCTGTGGCCTCCCTAGGGCAGAGTAGAGGGGGAGGAGAACATCCCTGGACCTTCAGGCCACACTCTTCTGAATTCACCCCGGGAGACCATTGGCCTTGCTCACATTGCTGGCTGCTGGTTAACAATTATCAATTATTATGCATCCTAGGCAGTTGGAGCAGACTACTTTGTGTGCAGCAGGGAAACAGCAGCAGGTCTTCTCCTGCAGCCTTTCCTCCAGCCTCTCCTGTCTCAGCATTTTTATAGCCTTTGTTCAGTTTCTCACAGCTGATCCTCACTGCTTATTAGAACTTCAGTTTTCTTTAGTTAAAGAGTTAACTAGATAAAGGGTGGGGAAAAGAACCAGCAAAATGAGGAAGGTTTTCCAAGGGAAAATCCTCTCATTTGTGTTCTTGTGAACCAGCTCCTGGTGACAAATCCCTGCCCATCAGTGGGGCTGAGAACTCACCCACCCATTCCCACCCAGCCCACACCCCAGGCTGGCCTCAGGACACAGTGGGCACAGGATTCTCACTGCAGTTTGGAACCAGAGGTGAAGCAGGGGCAGGAGCTGATCTCTGCTCTCTGGTGACAAGGGACAGGACCCAGGGGAATGGCATGAAGCTGTGCCAGGGGAGGGGCAGGGTAGATCTTAGCCAAAGGTTCCTCACCCAGTGAGGGCTGGAGCACTGGAACAGGCTCCCCAGGGATGCACTCATGGCACCAGCTCTCCTGGAATTCCAGCAGCATCTGGGCAATGCTCTTAGCCACATGGGGTGACTTTGGGGTTGTCCTGTGCATGGCCAGGAGCAGGACTGGATGATCCCTGTGGGTCCCTTCCCACTCAGGAGACCCTGTGATCCTCAGAACCATGACTCTGTTAGCACCAACTCTCTGTTTGCATCTTCCCAAGCCCTCTGTAAAGCTGCTGCTGCTCCCTTAAAGCACCTCTGCAGACTGAGGAGCAAGAGGAGGATTCCTGATGCTCAGAGACAACCCCCAGCTGCCTGCACCAGGCCCCAGCCTCTCTGCTCTCTCATGATGTCACTGTTCTGCCAGTTCCCCAGCCATGCAGGGCTGCTTCCAACCCTCCCAGTGACGTCAATGGGCCAGCCTGCTCCCAGCCCATCCATCCCCTTCTCCTGGAGCTGCAGCTCAGCTCCTTCAGCATCCCCAACCCCTCCCCCAGGACTCAGAAGATCATTTTTTTGGGGGGGGCTGTACAGTTCAGTACAATGAACACTCAAAATCAGGTTCAAAACTGCAGCTGGCAAATGCAGGAAAGCACTGAAGCTCTTCAGTGAAATCTGGGAGTTGGGATTTCTGGGGAGGAAGGATCAAATTCCAAAGGAAAACAATTGTTGCTTGGCTTGCAAAGGGATTTAATCATCATTTCACAGGATATACTCCCCCTCCCCTCCTGGTTCCTTGTAGGATTCTGTTGCTTTTTGATCTGGCTCTCACTATAAATGGGTTAGACTTGATCTTAAAGGTCCCTTCCAACCAAGCCACCTCTCTGATGCTGTGATTCCACATTCTAGACAATCAAATGTAAGCTTCTAAGAGCAGCTTTATCTTTTTTTTTCAGCTTTATTTCCTTGTTAAGGCAAGCACATGGAAATGTGCCAATTGCCTCAGCCTAACTGAAGCAGGGAAAGCAGCTCTGTGAGGAACCTGAGCTGATGAATTGTTGCTGTGCACCCTAGGAGCCACCCAAGGTTCATTTCACAGCACCTTTGGTCCATTCAAGGAACTACCCTAGTTCACCCAGGGCTTCTCAATCTGCTGCTGGTGAGCACAGCTCTGCATGGCACTGGTCTGGAAAGCCAGACACCATCTCCTGAGGCACCACAGTGCTGGAAAGGACTGGAAAGCCCTGGAGATGTGGTGCTGAGGGCCATGGTTTAGTGGTGACCTGGCAGTCTTAGGTTGATGATTGGACTTGATGATCTTAAAGTTCTCTTCCAACCTAAGCAACTCTGTGATTCTATGGCTCTACAAAGACTCTCTCAAGCTTACATTCACTGATGGTGACAGAAGCATAACAACCAGAGATGCAGAAGCATGCTTAGATGTTGAAGAGCAGGGAAGGTGCTCACTCACCAGCAGAGCTTTGTTGTGGAGCACTCAGTGGTATCTCACCTCAGTGAGATGAAGAACACTGCCTTCCCCTCTACAGCAGCCTGGATTCAGAAGGGAAAGTCTCTGTGTGGCTTCCTAGATGCCACCTAAGCCAAAGGGACTGAGGCCAGGCTGGGGAGCAGTGTCCACTGAGCTACCAGGGCAGCTGCTCCAGCCAGGCTCACCCTGAGGGGATGGACACAGCAAGGGGTGTCTGCATCAAGTAAGGAAGACAAGTCAACAAGGAGGAGGAGGAGGAGGAGAAGACCAGGAAAATACCTTCATGTGCATGACAGAGAGAGAGAGATACCTGAACTTGGCTAAAGAGAGTTTCCTACCCAAGTAAAATCCCACTGTTTCACTGGAAGTTAAGGTAATTAATATAAATATGGTAACTTAAATACACCCAGAGCAGCCTCCAATGCTCTTATCTTCTGCCTTGCAAGCCCAGCATGAAAATATACCCAGCAACAACTTGGACAGAGGCAGGATGAAGACAAGGGAAAGGTCACTAAATACCAAACACCATTCCTCCACCAGCAGCCCTCTGTAACCAGCTTGTCCAACAGCAACAGCAAACACTGCACTGCTCACAGCTAATTAAATCCTCATCACCTGATTGTCAAAAGTCCCATTTCAGCCAGGCCTTGTCTCTGCTGCAGACACATCTCTCCAGCATGGCCCTTCAGCTTCCTACAGTCACTGCTGAGCTCAGGAGAACTGTGCCCACAGATTTCTGAGTTCTCTGCCTCTCAAACCTGCCCTCTGCACACAAATCATTTCTTTGCTGAAGACAGGACCCACTTACAGAAGGAATTAACCCATGAGGACAACAAAGATGCTGTAAGTACATCTAAAGTGAGAGCTGAGCTCCAGAAAAACAAAGGCAAGTTGAAGGTGAAGCAGATTCTTACTCCTGAGGCTGGAGAGTGTTCACGCCCAGACCAAAAGTTGTGCCCTTGGAGACTCAGTTTCAAAATCAGAGTCAGTCCAGATGGGATCACATCAGGAAAGATACTTACAGCCTCAGAGCCAACTGCAAACATCACAGCTTGAGGCCAGCAAGTGGAAAGGGTTAACCTGAGGGTGGCTGCTTGGTTCCCTGTGGTTATGAACAAGTGCTGACCACAAAGGTCTCTATTTCTCCACCATTCATGGTGCCTTCCTGACTGCAGACAACCCTTTCCCATTTCAAACAGCTTCCAAAGCCCCAGCCCAGCTAGAACATCCCTCAGAGCTGCACAAAGCCCTCTCCTCAACCCCTCCTGATGTTCCACCACGTCCATGCAGGGACAGGACCCACCAGCTCCTCTCTAACCCTTGGTGCTCCAAACCTGAAGGCCACCCAGGCTGGGCAAAGGCTGCACCACCTAACAGCTTCTCTGAAATCACTCAACCTTAGGGTCTCAGTGTGGTGGGCAGTAGAAGGGACCTCTGGGGATCAGCCAGTCCAACCCCCCTGCTCCAGCAGGGGCACCCACAGCAGCTTGCCCAGGGTCACCTCCAGCTGCCTTGGCAATCTCTCCCCAGGAGGAGACTCCACAGCCTCTCTGGACAGCCTGGGCCAGGGCTCCAACACCCTCCCACCAAACAAGCTTCTCCTCCTGCTCAGAGGTCCCTTCCAGCTCCCACCATGCTGGGATCCAGGCATTCTGTGACTTTCTCTGCTCTGTCTGGACACTAGCACATGGACTCAGCTCTTCCTGGCATCTGTAACCCTGGCTAATCAATTCACATGTCTCACCCCTTTCCTCCTGATCCAATATTCCTCTTGTCTTCTCTTATTAGGGTTCCTCCTCCAGAACAAGTTGTTAAATCCAACCAACAACTCCCCCAGCCAAAAGGTCAAGGGGAAGCCATGGTAGGAACTCCAAGAGAAGGCTGATGTGGGCTCTGCTAACCTGCAGCAACACCTGCTGCTGCCTCAGCCCCAGCCACATGACTCCACACTTATCTCTGTCCTTCAGATCTGGCACCTTGCTGCCTGCTGGCACCAAGGGCACCTCTTCCTTCTTGAGCTCACCCAGCCTGATCTGCTGGCACCACACCACATCCCCCATGGTGCCTTCATGCACAAAAATGTTTTGGCAGGGGCACTGTGCTCCTCTCGTGGCCATGGCTGGGTGAGATCTTGCTGGGACCTGCAACACCAATGCCTGGGTGCAGCCATCTGAACTCTCCTCTGCTGCTGCAGATCAAGGGGCATGGATGGAGAAAGGGAAGCTGAAGCATGTTGGTGGAAGGATGATGACTGCTGGCAATGTGCTTATAGGGGCATAGAATCCTTTTGGTTGGAAGAGATCTTTAAGATCATCAAATCCAACCAGTGACCCAGCACTGCCAGGTCACCACTAAGCCATGGCCCTCAGCACCACATCTCCAGGGCTTTTCAGTCCCTCCAGGGATGGTGACTCCACCACTGCCCTGGGCAGCCTGGGCCAGGCCTTGACAACCCTCCTGAAACTACAAGACTGTGTGATGTGCTGTGCAACAATCAGAGATCTGAGCCCTTGCTGACCTGGTCCTTGCTCCTCTGCAAGCTTTCCATCTGCCTGGAAGTGACTCCAGGAGCTGAAAAGAGCAAGCACAGGAAGGTCACCAGCACATCCACCTGAGCAGCTCATGCTGGACCTCTCTGCCTAGGTAGGAACCTGTGCTGCCAAAACTCTTTGGCCTCCTGAGCACCCAGCAGCAGTGTGAACTGCTGAGGTGAGATGTGCCACCAGGTGTGTCCAGCAGAAAGGCAGAGGGTGTCTGGACAGAGCCTTGCCACCACCTTGGCTGTCCCAGGAGGGAGAGAAGACAACCTCATCACCCATCCCACCCCACAGCACAGTGGAGAAAGCAAAACTTTCACATCCCAGCTATCAACAGTCATCAGTGACTGAGGGCAGTGGTGGAGTCCCCATCCCTGGAGGGACTGGAAAGCCCTGGAGATGTGGTGCTGAGTGCCATGGGTTAGTGGTGCCCTGGCACTGTTGGGTTAACATTTTGTCTCAATGATCTTGAAGATCTTTTCTGACCAAAACAACTCAAGGATTCTATCAATGCCTCGTTGAGGGCAGCAGACACAACCCCAATGGTTCTGTAGGGACAGATAAGAAAACCTCACACCAACATGGACAGGTCCTGGGGAAGGGAAGACACCCAGCACCTCACAGGGAGAGCTCAAGCAACTGGTGGAACCCTCCTTCTGGCTGCCCCCTTGTTCCTAGGGGCCCCATTTCTGCCTTTCTTAACATCTCCTTGAAGCAGAGCTCTTCCAATAACACAAGAATCCATCTCTCCCTCCTCTCTAAATATTTACCTTTCCCTTCTCTTGTCCCTGAAACCACCAGACACAGCTCTTCTGCTCTGGAGAAGGAAAGCTAACCACATCCAGCACCAGTTAGAGTCTCAGAACCTCACTATTTGTATTCATCTATACAAGAATCCCAAGCCATAGATTCAGCTCTGAGCCTAACCCTGAGGCAACCACAGTTCAATGATTAGAGGCAACAATAAGATTACACAGAATAAATTTGGTGTGAGAATAACATGGGAAAGTTTATGCCATGTAGAATATTCTGGGTAGAATCAATCTATGTTCTATGTCCAATAAACTCTGGGCAAGACCAGGCTGTACCTGGGCATGGGCAAGATTACAGAATGAGAGACTACAAAATCCTCTCTTTTATTCTACCCTTACAAGATGCTTTACAAACTACAGAGAATAGCTGCAGCTGGATGACCACAGCTATCTCACTACCCAATGACTCCATGCCTTCACTCCAGCAGTGCCACCTTCCCCTGGCAAAAGGGAACCTGTTTTAGGACAGTCTCTCCAAGCACCTGCAGTGGGACATGGCTCTGAAGTGCCCTCACATCTCCTCCTGCCCTGCCACGAGTGGATTAGAGCAGAGGCAGCAGCAGCAGCAGCAGCTCCAACTCCTTCCCAAACTCTACCAGCCAAGGGACTTGGGAAGGGGGAGAGGTAACACCACCAAGTCACCCAAGTGAGAGGATGCTTGAGTGACTCATGCCTTTCTGCCATGAATATTTATGTCCACACACACCTTATAAGAAAGCAGAAGGAAGCAGACCACAAACTCTTCCACCCTCTTCTCACACCCTCCATCCCTAGACATCACCAGATCCCAACCTGACCAGAAAAAGGCAGGAGGAGAAGAAACTACTCTACAAGCACCCAGAGTTTTACAGCTGAGGGGACAGGCACATCCTTCTCCATGTCTCCTTTCAGCAGATAGACAGTCAGAGATTTCCAAGCTCTTTTTTTGTTGCCCACCAGAAGTCCTGTGCTCTGGACAGACCCAAGGAACACTTACCAAATCCAGGAGTGACGGCGACTGGGTACGAGATTGATATTTAACATCTTCTGAGATGAGAGTGCTCTCCTACTTGTCCCCCAAAACAGTCAGGACATTTTCTGCTCCTTCCAAACTTCTGTCTGTTGGCAAGTTCTATCAGTGGCAGGTAGAGGTTTCCAGGAGTTTTGTGGTTTTTTTTTTTTTCTTCTTGGTGCTTACATGTCAACTCCCATGGCAGGGTGGATGGCACTTCAGATAGGAATGCAAATGACTTGGCAGTCAGAGAGAGAGGGAGGCTGCCTGGGGAAGAGCCTCTACAGACTCAACATATTTCTTCATTTATATCAGAAGGGGAAAAAAAAAACCCACAACCCAAAACAAAAAACCAACCATAAATCTATTTCTGGCAGAGCTCTGCCTGCAGTTCCCTGCTCTCATCTGTATAATCCCTTCCAGTGATCCTGAGACAGGGGAGAGAGAAAAAAAACAACAAAGCCTCCAACCTTTTCCAAGCTGGAGAAACATCTCCATTTTCCTGTTTATCCTTTCCAGGTCATACTCCTCCTTCATTCCCCACCTTTCCAGATAAATCCAAAGTTCCCTGATGCTGCAGAAACTCCTCTGCCAGGTCCCTCCTGGCTCTGCACCACGAGGGATGAGAGGCAGAACCCGGGTCCTCCTCAGGTTAGGGGGTTACAGGCAAGAGGGAGCAGGTCCCCAGGGCAAAAGACCTGACTTATCCATCCCACTGAAGCAGGAGGAGCAGCAAAGCCCCTGGAGGGCTGCAAGCTCTCTGTGAGGGATGACTCTGCCCTGCCTAACTCCTTGTCACTCAGGGCTGGGATCCCTCTTCTCCTCCAGCTCTCCCTCTAGCCTGGCTGCAGGGCTGCTCTGCCTGCAAGGAAAATCCTCCCAGCAGGTAGGAAGGCAGCTGCAAGTTCACCTCGAGCTCTTGGAGGGTGAGCAGAGTTCCCTGGCTCTGCAGAAAATGGAATTTTACAAGATTTACATCTAAATCCTGCTGCTGAACATCAAACCCAGCCCAGTTCCCTGGTGCATCCAGACGTCAAGGGGGTGGGTGGTGGGAAGACAGGAGGAGCAGCTTCCAAAATCAGGGCTTTGGGGAACTGTGCAGCCCCAGGGCTGGGTTGCCAGCCCCTCACTGCTGCTGGAGTCACTAAGGGGGATTCTAGGGACAAGCAAGAGCTAGGCAGATAAAGGAGAGCTTAAAGAACTTCCAGCAGCCTGGGGGCGATGAGCTGGGAATCTGCCCACGAGTCCCTGCCCAGGCAACACCTCCACCCTCCTGAAGGAGGGGGCAAGGAAGGGAAGAGCTTCATGCTAATGAGGCCAGAGGGGATCCAAAACTTCAGTGTCCACAAACAAGTAGCATTTAGGGGCAAATATTCCCTTTACTGGCTTGTTTTCTGTTTTCCTGCCACTGAAGTCTCAAGACTTCACTTTGAGAACCTAAGGGAAGTGATTTTCCCAGCAGCTGAAATCAGAAGCACAAGCAAAGGTGTGGAAAGGGCTTAGCTAAAGGGGGTGTGAAAGGGGTTAGCTATAGGGGATGCACATATGGATTTGCTACAGGTGATATATCATAGAGTAACAGAATGGTTGGGGTTGGAAGAGAGCTCTGGGCATCACCCAGTCCAACCCCCCTGCTCCAGCAGGGGCACCCACAGCAGCTTGCCCAGGGTCACCTCCAGCTGCCTTGGCAATCTCTCCCCAGGAGGAGACTCCACAGCCTCTCTGGGCAGCCTGGGCCAGGGCTCCAACACCCTCACACCAAACAAGCTTCTCCTCCTGGCTTCCAGTTTGTGCCCAGTGCCCCTTGGCCTGGCCCTGGGCACCACTGAGCAGAGTCTGGCCCCAGCCTCTTGCCCCCAGCCTTCAGCTCTTGCTCAGCATTGAGAACATCCCCAGATTGGCCTCCAACATCATTCTCAGGCTTCTTGGTGACAAAGACAAAACTGATTCACTGCTCATTTGCCAACAGATATTCTGATAAGCTATTGCTCCTTTCCTATCCTACCACACTGAGATCCTGCATCTTCTCCCCCTGCTCCCATCTGTGTGGGGTCTCCCTTCACATCTCCAACCCTTCCCTTCATCCAGCATCCTGAACTTGATGTAGATAATTGCAGGGAGCATGGCAGTAATCAAATGGTGGCTGGGTGGGAAGGATAAGAAGTCATTCTCCTGGCTTTTTCTCCTCTAGCCTCTCAGACAGTTGAATAATTACCCTCCACTAAAGACCAAATGGAAGACTAGTAATTGAAGTATCAACATGACACAAATGAATATAACACCCAGGGGCACGATCAGAACCCACTTCTACCTCATTTCTGGGGCCAAGCATCCCTCAGTGCCTTGCCTCCTGCTCCTGTGCATTTAAGGAATCATCAAATGGTTCAGTTTGATCTTTAGCCACAGAATCACCCAACTGTTGTGCTTGGAAGAGATCTTTAAGATCACTGAGTCCAGCTGTTACCCTAACAGGTCTCCCCTGAGCCTCCTCTTCTCCAGGCTAACCAAGCCCAGTTCCCTCAGCTGCTCCTCACTACACTTGTGCTCTAGACCCTTCCCCACCTTCCTTGCCCTTCTCTGGCCACACTCCAGCACCTCAGTGTCCTTCTGGCAGTGAGGAGCCCAAAGCTGAGCCCAGGATTGGAGCTGTGGCCTCCCCAGTGCCCAGCCCAGGAGGACAATCCCTGCCCTAGCCCTGCTGCCACCCTAGTGCTGCTCCAAGCCAGGATGCTGTTGGCCTTCTTGGCCACCTGGGAACTCTGCTGCCTCATCTTCAGCTGGATGTTGATCAGCACCCCCAGGTCTTCTTCCATTGGGAAGTTTCCAGCTACCTACCCCAACCCCAGATCATTCATGAGGTTGTTGTGACCCACGTGCCAGACCCAGCACTTGACCTTGTTGAACCTCACCCCACTGGCCTCAGCCCATGGCTCAGCCTGGCCAGATCCCTCTGCAGAGCCTCCTACCCTCCAGCAGACCAACACTTCCACCCAACTTGGTGTCATCTGCAAACTCACTGCTCATCCAGGTCATTGATAAAGATCACTGAGCCCTGAGGAACACCACCTTTGACTGCTCACCAACTGGAGTTAACTCCATTCCCCCCAAGTCTCTGCACCCAGCCATCCAGCTTGGGGATTTTTTTTGGCACCATTGAGCTGCCCAAACTCCACATTGACTATGTCTCTTAATTAGAGGATAAAATGGCTTTGCCAGCTCTATAGGAATGACAAAACCTGCTTCTTCAACCCATCCCTGATAACCCCAGCACCAGCTCCACCAGGGAATTGGACTAGATGATCCTAATGGGTCCCTTCCAACTCTGGAGATTCTGTGATTCTGGGAAACTTCAACTGCTTTGTGAAAGGTTGCAGAGACCCAAAAAAAACAACAACATTGGCTGAGGGAAAAAAAGGCAGCTTTTTTTCCATGTCTTTCAGCAAAGTTACATAATGCAGCTCTTACGCAGGCAGCCTCTGATCCTGCTGCCTTGAGACACCCCAGGCCCTTCAGCACTGCCTTACCTTTCTTCCCTCAGTCAGCAGCAAGCTGCTCTGAAGGCTCAGGAATGTTCTCTGTCCTCAAAAGGCACTAGAGCTAACTCCTTTCCACACCCCCTATAGCTAACCCCTTTCTACCCCCCTATAGCTAAGCCCTTTCCACACCTTTGCTTGTGCTTCTGCTTCCAGCTGATGGTGAAATCACTCCCTTTGGGCTCTCAAAGCAAAGCCTTGCTATTTTGGGGTCTCTTGAGGCAAAGCCAGCAGAGCAGCACATCTGGAAAGCCCTAGGTTTGGATTTACAGCCCAGAATGCTGAAGGATCTCAGAGATCTGCATGGCTACTTGGACATGGGTGAAGTTTTGCTCTTGGGCCACTTTGGCTGGTTCTAAAATGCATGTTATGATTCTTCTTCTGACATGCTAAGCATCTGCTGTCAGCCAGAAGAGAAGCAAAGAAGGATTAAGATTGGGAGAAACCTCCAAGATCAAGATCTGACGGACTGAGAGAGTTGGGGTTGTTGAGGCTGGAGAAGAGAAGGCTCCAGGGAGACCTTCTGGTGGCTTCCAGGGTCTGAAGGGGGCTACAGGAAAGCTGGGGAGGGACTGGTTAGGAGGTCAGGGAGGGGTAGAACCAGGGGGAATGGATGCAAGCTAGAGGAGGGGAGATTTAGGTTGGATCTTGGGAGGAAGTTCTTCCCTCTGAGGGTGGGGAGACACTGGCACAGGTTGCCCAGAGAGGCTGTGGAAGCTCCAGCCCTGGAAGCCTTTAAGGATGGGCCTCTGGGCAACCTGCTGTAGTGGGAGGTGTCCCTGGCAGGCAGGGGGCTTGGAACTAGATGATCATTCAGGTCCCTTCCAACTCTGCCCATTCTAGGATTCCACCATCAACCCCAGCCCCTGCCATGCTGGACTCTGGGATGGTGAAGCATGCACTGGGCACAGAGCAATGTGCTGAGCAGTTCAAGGTCCTTCCCAACCCAAAGCAGCTGCAGGTTCTTTGGCAAGGAAGCTTCAGCATTAGCTTAGCTAGGGCATGGACACTGCTGGCTGCTTTTGGGATGAAACTAAAGGAAGTGACAGAGAAAAAGGACTAATTCCTCATGTATCAGAACATCATCACCAGTCAGCAGACTAATAATGAGAGATGAGGCATCTCAGAGTAGTTAGGGGGTAACATATGAAGCATCATGAGGCTTCCCAAGCTTTCCAAGCCTTGCCTCTGGGTCCCCCTCCACCAGTGGAGCCATCTGGAGAAGCAGATGCTGCATGAATGCTTGATGCTGCAGTGCTTTTCCATCTTCCCACTCCCTTCCTGCAGGAAGGAAAACTAAGCCCTACACCAGGCTGGACATCTACAACCTTCTCCTTTACAGCCTGCCCTGGGTGCCCCTGCTTTAGGAGAGAGGTTAGACTGGATGATCTCCAGAGGTCCCTTCCAGCTCCTACCAAACTGGGGTTCTGGATGAGGAATAAACTCCCCCACAACACAGCCCAGGGCTCTGATGTGCTCCTAGGTTTTTGTGACCAGCTGAAGCTAGACTCCAGATTTTGGTACCTCCATGAAAGATGAGATTCCTAGATGTGCCAAAGCAGGAGGAGCAGGGTAGAAGGTGGCAAGCACTCAACAGCAAGGAGCTTTGCTGGCTTCCCTAGACCTCACCTACAGCAGTGCTTTAGAGGTGGAAAAACTCCTAGTCTCTTTAACACAGGTCATAATATTGTGACTTCCAACCCTCAACACTTCCTATCTTTTGGGTTGGTTTTTTTTTGTTCCCCCTTCTTTTATGGCTTCAACCCTTTCAGCTGCAGCTTTTGAGAGCATTATCTCTCCTCCCTCCTTGACTGGAGAAGGGATATTTTTACATGATGGCATTTGGTGTTAAAACAAGCAGATAACAATTTCAGAGCCTGGTACTTAGAGAGCTATTTCCTGACAGGAGACAAGGGGGAGGGAAAGCAGCACTTTCCTCAAGCACTCAGACTGCTCCTTTCTGCTCTCTCCTGTGATGTTAGCTCCCATCATGCTCCTCATTTCCTTCCAGGACAAATCCATCTGAGTGTAAATATTGTAAGAGATTTTCTCTTACATCTGATTTCATGTCAGGGAGGAAGCCCCAGAGCAGACAGGAAAAGTTTGTCATAGAATCACAGGCTGGGTTGGGTTGGAAAGGACCTTCCAAGGTCATCTAGTCCAACCCCCTGCAGCCAGCAGGGACATCTCCAACTAGAGCAGGGTGCTCAGAGACCCAAACAACCTGAGCTGGGATGGTTCCAGGGATGGATAGGACATCTCCCACCTCTCTGGGCAGCCTGGGACAGGCTCTCACCACCCTCACCATCAAAAATTTCTTCTTTTTCTCTAGTCTAAATCTCCTCTTTGAGTTCCAAACCATCATTCCTTGTCCTGTCCCAACAGCTCCTGCTCAAAACTCTGTCCCCATCTTTCTTCTAGGCTCCTTTAGGTACTGACAGGCTGCAGGAAGGTCTGCCTGAAACCTTCTCTTCTCCAGGCTGAACAACCTCAACTCCATGATCTTAAAGGTTCTCTTCCTACCAAAAACAATTCTCTGCTTCTCTCTTTTTTCCCAGAGCCCTTGTGACACCTGCCCAAGAGAAACACCCCCCCCAAAGCCAGGGTGCCAGAGCCACTCCCAGAGTTAGGATGCTGCCACCACACTGCTTTGGCCACACACCCAGCTGCAGCAAACCACAAACCCAGATGTTTTCAGGAGGTGTCTCCACACCCTCCACCAAGGAGCTCCTGACACTCTTTCTCTCCCAGGAGCCTGCTTATGGCATTTTGTTCCAGGAAATGATGGATGCAAGGCAAGTGCAGTGCATTTGTTTCCTTGGAAACAAAACCCTTTTCAACCTCCACCACACACAATCCTAAGGAGAAGAATCCTCAGTAATTAGACCCAAGGTCTGGCTATTTTTAGCCAGCAAGATGTTAAATCCCAGCTATTTTATTAGCAAGAGGACACAATGAAAATGCATTTATCTCAATTACTAGAGTAATAAGTCTTCCTCTCAAGCAAAACAATACAGCCCCTGAAGTAGGCTAAGAAACAGAATGGCTTGGCCACTTCAAAACAATTGGGTAGGTTTGGATTTAGCTCTGCTCTGGACCCAGGCTTAGAAATAAACCTTGAAGAGAGAAACAAAGCTGAAACAGTCAAGAGGTAACCTCTATTCATGTAGGAGCCTTCAAAAGCTTGGATCACCATCAACCTGCTGCTGTTCCTGCCTCTTGTAAACAACATTTGGCCACGAAGGCTGAAGCACTATCAGATACCACCACCTACATGTACCTTGTCACTGCTTTACTTGGGCTCTACTGTGAAGCATTAATGTCAGCTCTGACTTGCAGTCAACTCCTGTTTGCTCTACAATCAAATCCTGGATGAAACTCAACGTGAGAGAAAGCTCAACTCTTCTTCACAGCCATTGGCCTTCTTGGCCACAAGAGCAGAGTGCTGGCTCATGGTGATCTTGTTGTCCAGCAGGCTAAGGAAGGGTTGAAAGACTTCAAAACTGAGAGGAAAGGCAACCCAATATCTTCTATACCTTTGGTGTTTCTCCATCATTCATACAGTGACTGCAGAATGATTTGTCACTGCAGAACTGGGGTTTGTGACTGACAGCAAACATTCACTCCTGAACTGCAGTAAAGCAAGCCCCAGACAGCACAGTCTGCAACCACCATAACCAAGCCCTCAAGAAACCACCTTCTGCTTTCCCTCTTGCATGGACAGTGTGTCAGGGTCTCCCAGCTGGAAGCCAGAAGTGGTGGTGACCTCAAGACATGATGACCTGTTCAGGTGTCAAGGTGTTGTCCTACAGCCCCAGCCCCACGCTGCCATCCCCAAGGGAGCTCATCCTGCTGGAACAGAGATGACTGCTGCAGGATGCAATGGATTGCTGCTTCTCCCCCAACAGCAGGTGAGAGATGACATTGTCTCCCTGTTCTGAAAGCAACAGCAGAAAACTCCAAGATGGAGCTGAGCTGCTTCATGTACTGCATTCCTCCAGACTCTGAGGGATAACAGGTTCTGGTCTGCAACAGAGGACAACATGATGGATGGTGA
This sequence comes from Galbula dea, assembly GCA_013399015.1. Lineage (NCBI taxonomy): Eukaryota > Metazoa > Chordata > Aves > Piciformes > Galbulidae > Galbula > Galbula dea. The sequence continues at coordinate 139,939 of VWZX01010559.1, read as the reverse complement.
AGAAGGCAGATCATGTTAAATGTCAGATAAAGTCATCAGGATGCATAAATGTGAGTGCAGGACAACAGGGACCATGGAAGCATCTCCCACTGAGAGCACAGGACCACTCTGTGCCAAGATCAAGCAACTACAGTGGCAGTCTGCTCTGCTCTGGGGAGACCTCAGCTGCAGGGCTGGGGCCAGCTCTGGAGTCCTCAGCACTGCAGAGACATGGAGCTGGGGGAGCAGGGCCAGAGGAGACCACAGGAATGATCTGAGGGCTGGAAGCTCTCTGCTGGGAGGCCAGGCTGAGAGAGTTGGGGTTGTTGAGCCTGGAGAAGAGAAGGCTCCAGGGAGACCTTCCTGCAGCCTTGCAGGACTTCAAGGAGCCTAGAAGAAAGCTGGGGACAGAGTTTTGAGCAGGAGCTGTTGGGACAGGACCAGGGCTGATGGTTTGGAACTAAAAGAGGAGATTCAGACTAGAGAGAAGGAAGAAATTGTTTACAGTGAGGGTCGTGAGAACCTGTCCCAGGCTGCCCAGAGAGGTGGAAGATGTCCCATTCACCCCTGGAAGCATCCCAGCTCAGGTTGTTTGGGACTGTGAGCAACCTGCTCTGGTTGCAGGTGTCCCTGCTGCCTGCAGAGGCGTGGACAAGATGATCTATAAAGGTCCCTTCCAGCCCAAGCCATTCTGTGACTCTATGACTTTTGCATCACGCTGCCTACAAACACTGGCCAAGCTTTCTGTGCTCCACCAGAAACTCCACAAGGATCTCAAACATGAACATCTGAAAACCTCTGAGGCTTCACAGCTCAAAAAAAAGCATTTCCAGCAGCCAGCAGTCTCAGCTGCAAGATGCACTTAGTCCTGAACCTGGCCTGATCCTGATTCATCTCTAGGTCCCCTACACAAGAAGCACTTCTGGAAGGCATTAGCCTCCTTTGTTGGTGTGTTTAGACATTAAGAATTGGCCAAAAGTGGTTTCTGGGCCAATGATTTCCTTGCTTTTCATTTATTTGAAGATCAAGTAAAGCTCTGATGTCTGATATTCCCCCAAAACTCCATCTACTTAACAGAATCAGAGACAAAGGGGTTGGATGTCATCCCTGCTAAGGAAAGCAGTAAGAGAGAGATGAGTGTTGGCCTAATTGTACAAGACAGGAATCCCACTGAGGGCCATTCCAGTGACATCAAGAAGGCTGAGGAGGTTATTCCTCTCCCTGTAGCCCCTTGGTGGGACTGCAGCTTTGCCTGAATAATTCAGCTTCTTCCCAAAGAAAAACCAACCCAGCTGAAGGTGGATTTGACTCCAACTTTCTCATTAGGAACCTTCTCCTCCCTGGGCTCACTGCTTTCAGAACTGAAGAGTCACTCCTTCTGCTTGCAGCTACACTCTTCTCCTGGCACACTGGTTTTTAACTCTGTTTCAGGGAAGCCTACAAGTCTGATCAACTTTGACCTGCCCAGGTGGCCAAGAAGGCCAACAGCATCCTGGCTTGGAGCAGCACTAGGGTGGCAGCAGGGCTAGAGCAGGGATTGTCCTCCTGGGCTGGGCACTGGGGAGGCCACAGCTCCAATCCTGGGCTCAGGTTTGAGCTCCTCACTCCAAGGAGGACATGGAGGAGCTGGAGTGTGGCCAGAGAAGGGCAAGGAAGGTGGGGAAGGGTCTAGAGCACAAGTGTAGTGAGGAGCAGCTGAGGGAACTGGGCTTGGTTAGCCTGGAGAAGAGGAGGCTCAGGGGAGACCTTCTCACTCTCTGCAACTGCCTGAGAAGAGGCTGGAGGCAGGTGAGGGTTGGTCTCTTCTCCCAAGAAGAACCTTGACACTCTTCTTCCTGCACCCCAGGAGACCATTGGCCTTCCTGGCCACAAGAGCCACACAATCTTAAAGGTGTCCAATGTTAGGGACAAGCAATCTTCCCATGCTGGGTTGCCATCTCCACATCTTTGCTCACTGGCCCTGAAGCCTGAAGGAGGTGACTGGTACCCTCCAGCCTCTAGAAACAACCAGCTGAAAATGAGCCAGTTCAGCCTATCCACCACATACCCCCCCCACCCAAGCCTCAGCAGCTGAAAGAGTCTTCACTGAGACACCCACAGTGCCATCTGTGTGGGAGTTTGAACACACTTGGTGAAGAAAATGTGTTCAGAAGATCTCTCCAAATGCCTGCAGTGGAGATTGGCTAAGCAGGGGTTTGCTGTTGGGAAGAGGCTTCTGAGGTTCAGTTGGATCCCACCAGGAAAGCCTAAAACCTGTCTGCCAGTGCCCATCCCCAACAGCTACCTGCAGAGACAAAAATCAGAGAACCACAGAATCCTTTTGGTTGGAAAAGACCTTTAAGATCATCCAACCCAACCAGTCACCCAACACTGCCAGGTCACCACTAACCCATGACCCTCAGCACCACATCTCCAGGGCTTTTCAGTCCCTCCAGGGATGCTGCCTATGAACTAAAGCTTGTTGGGCAAACTGTAGGCTGTTGCCCTGAGCTAGAGAAGTTATTTCCAGCTAGACCCCAGCCCAGGTGGCACCAAGAAGGCTTTCAAATAGCTATTAGCTTCTAGGAACCAACATATCAAGTTTATCTCTCTCCCCTTAGTAGAGGGAAATCTAATACCCAAGCAAAGAGAGAGCAGAAGACATTCTGACCCCCTCAGTGGTGACCCAGCTAACAGCATTAGGTTTCAAGGGAAAACAAAATCTTCCATCTTTCTTTCCTTCCCCCCCCTTTCTCTTCTAGCCTCATTTGCTCCAGGTTAGCCATTAACCTGCTGCATGGTGGCACCACCACTCTGCAGGGTGTGGGAGGCAGCAAATTGGATTGGAAAGCTGCTCTCCCAGAGGTCTCCTCACAAAAGTATGAAGAGAACATCAATGATTAAAGAGGCTGAGATTTGGCTGTGTTTTTTTCCAGGGACCACCTGAATAAAGGGGGCTCCTGGAGAGCATTTCTCAGTGGGAAAGATCCTCTGAATAATTCTTGCAGGAGCTGGTTAGGGTTTTCCATCAAAGGTACCTTCAGATGGAACAGGAATGTATTATTCCTTTGGCTTTAGGAGGTGACAACCTTTAGGATTTCCTGGGCTTTGCCTCCCAGGTTTAAGGTGGTCACCTCCCTGGAAGGGAAGGAGAGTATCCTCTAATATTGGAAACATTCTTTCTGAGGGAACCCCAAGAGAACCTCTCAACTTCCACTGAAGTCAGAATTGTCACACTTCAGCCAGGAAAGCTTTTGCTTTCAATTCCAAACCAAAAGCAAGCTCCAGATGGGCAGGATGGGGCTTGTGGGGAAGGGGTTGGAGTGCAAAGCTTCTGGAGCTGTTGGGGTGAGGTGGGGTGGGGAGAAGGAGAGATGTCAAGCCTGAGGTTTGCTCTGCAGCTTGCAGGGATATCTCACAACATCTGTTTCATTTTTGTGAGAGCATTGCAGCTAGAGATTAAAACCTGAAAGCCTCAATAATAATAATGATAATAATAATCATAGCCATAATAAAAAGTCTGTTTTCTACCTAACATTTCTAATCACAGAGTTCTCCTAACCCTGCTAGTGGAGAAATTTCATTTTTGAAGAGAAAATAGGTTACTTCTCTGGATATTGCAATATTCAGCCCAGGCTTCTTTCATAACAGACAACAGGAATATGTTTAACCTCCAAAAAAAGCTGATTTCCAGAGGCGATGCAGCCACCACCATGAGAAACACAACTCTGTTCCACCTCCTGTGAGTTTTAGACAGCAGCAAAATTAGGTTTTAGAACATCAAGCAAACCCAGAAATGACAATTCAGCTGCAGCACATTGACTTGCACCTATGGCAAAGCAGCTCCACACCTTGATCTGCTCAATGCCCAGCAAGAGCTGAAGGCTGGGGGCAAGAGGCTGGGGCCAGACTCTGCTCAGTGGTGCCCAGGGCCAGGCCAAGGGGCACTGGGCACACACTGGAAGCCAGGAGGTTGCAGCTGAGCAGGAGGAGAAGCTTGTTTGGTGTGAGGGTGTTGGAGCCCTGGCCCAGGCTGCCCAGAGAGGCTGTGGAGTCTCCTCCTGGGGAGAGATTGCCAAGGCAGCTGGAGGTGACCCTGGGCAAGCTGCTGTGGGTGCCCCTGCTGGAGCAGGGGGGTTGGACTGGATGATCCCCAGAGCTCCCTTCCAACCCTTCCTCTGTGATCCCCAAGCACAGTGCATCCTGTGAGCAGTCTCCACTCCCACAATGAGAACTGGATGGGTCCCAGCAGCAGGAGAAACATGCTGAGAGTATCTAGTGTCACCAAAAGGTCCTTCCCAAGCACCACCAGAGTCACAGAAGTCAGAGAGTAAACTATCAGTTCCCAAGAGCCTGAAGGTTTGAGTGTTCTTTCTCTTCTTCCTCGTGGTGGGAAGAGGTTCAGCTCTTGCTGTCCTTGTTTTGATACCAGAAGGAAACAAACACATTAATATGGAGCTGGGGAGTTGCAGCGTGGGCTGAGCTCGTTATCCACAGCAACAGAGGCACAAACCAGCAGTGGGAACAGAGAATCCTTCTGCTGGAAGAGACCTTGCAGAACATCAAGTCCAACTCCTAACCCAGCACTGCCAGGTCACCACTGAACTGTGTCCCTCTGCACCATGTCTAGACAGATTGCTTCCAAAAGCTGAAGCCTTCACTGACTCAGTGTGAACTAACTNCCCCTGTGGAGCTGCTCTTCTCCAGACTAAGCAGCCCCAGGGCTCTCAGCCTCTCCTCCTGCCAGAGATGTTCTCTGTCCCCATGACAAACACCCTGATTTCTCCTGCCATCCACCACACTGATCTCTGTCTCCCTGCATGCAGAGCTCCATGGCTAAGCTCTGCTTTCCACCACACATCACCACCTTTTCTTCTTGATGCCAAGAACATACTAAAACAAGAACCTGGGGAACAAACCCCTCCACAATTCTCACCTTTCAACTATCTGCCTTGTCATCCTGCCACCCCTGCCCCAGACTCCTCTGAGCACACAGCTTCTGGCAGCCCCCACACTAACATATCTTCCTGTCTTCTTCTCAGCTCATGCCCATAATTCAGCACACAGCTGGATTCTTACTGGCTCTGTTCTGATGGTGGGTGCCAAGCATTGGCTAAATAGGTTAAGAGCAACTCCCTGTCTACAACCAGATCCATCAGCATCAGTCTCCATCTCAGAAGAGTTAGGGATGATGGCAGTTTTATGGTGCCCTTCTCCTCTGAAGCCTCCACACACTGTTCAAGTGCCACCCAACCTTTACTGGAGGATCTTTCTTATCTCCATCTCAAGGACAGATAGAACAAATTTTTCCCCTTCATACCTGCCTCCTGGGAAGAGGTTTGGAGAATGGAGTTCAACATCAGGCATAATTTCCCCAAGAGATCTGAATATGACATGAAAACCAACATAGAATAGAAACACAGAATCATTTTGCTTGGAAGACCCTTGAGGATCATCAAGACCAACTGTTAACCCAGCACTGTCAGGTCACCACTAACCCATGGCCCTCAGCACCACATCTCCAGGGCTTTTCAGTCCCTCCAGGGATGGTGACTCCACCACTGCCCTGGGCAGCCTGGGCCAGGCCTTGACAACCATTGCCATGAAGAAATTGTTCCTCATCTCCAACCTGAACCAAGTCTTCAAGCTAAAGCAGAGAATGACTACAAAAAGCCCTGGAGATGTGGTGCTGAGGGCCAAGGTTTAGTGGTGACCTGGCAGTGTGAGGCTAACAGTTGGACTTGATGATCTCAAAGGTCCTTTTCCAGCCTAAACAACTGTGTGATTCTATTCTATGAAGTTTGAATGCAAGAAGAAATGATTTCAGAGAACTCCAAGCCACCAAAACATGACACCTCCCAATCCCAGAGCCTGAAAGGCAAAAACCACCTTGGGAGGAACAAAATCTCTCTCTATATAACATGAAATCGTCTCAACCACTTGATTGCTTCCTGAGGCAAAGGAGGAGGTTAGCAGCTCCCTGCTGAGGGATGCTGGCAGGGGAATCCTCAGCATGTTCTCCTCCTCACTGCATGCAGAGGAGCTTAGAAAGCCCAGAGAAGAATCCCATCCCATCTGCAAGCCTGCAGTTGCTTTGCAGCTGACAAGGACACTGCACTACCTCTTAAATGCCACTTTTCCTACCTTAATGGACTTATTTTCCTTCAGAATGAACTCTTGGCAATTATCTTGCAAGCTCTCTTCAATTAGTATTGAACTGAATTGATGAAATGTTTAACATACTATCAAGGTATCAACACTAAATATTTAACAGCTCTTGGGCTAATGAAGGAAACCAGAGCATGAAAAGACACAGAACAGAAAGTAAATGTTATTGTGAGAGGGGAAAACTGGAATAATATTGGATTTGGGTGGAAATTCATGAGATAGAAACAAGAGGAAGAGTGCAGAGCAGAATGGGAAAGAGGAGCTGTCAGGAAGGTCAGTTCTGGACTATGTAACATGGGAGTTCTAAAGAAGGAGATAAAAAAGATTCAGTGGAATCCAAAATATCACAGCTGGATAACACTGGAGAGAAGAAAAAATCACCTTTCAAGAGCAGTGAGCTCAATAGAAGAATTCCTTTTCTCTCTGACCCTTTCAGGGTGAAGTTTTGCCTTGCCAGGTCAGAGGCACTCATGGAACCAGAGGTCAGCATCATGACTTTCTAAGGAGACTTCTGTCTGGAGCCTGCTCCAGGGCCAGCAGCAGCAGAGACTCCAGTGGTGATGGGAAAAGAGGTCCCAGGAACCTTCTGAAGTCCTGACTCACAAATCCTGATGGGGGGAAGCTGTGGGGACAGGCTCACTGCAGGTCATCTGCAAACAGAACTGAAGGTTTCTAGGGCTGCTTTGGACTAGAGGATTCTGGTGCCCTCACCTGGGTACCCTCAGCTCCTGAGAGCCAGGAGATGTGAAAGGATCAGGGTGGTCCTCTGGCCTGCTTCAGAGAAGCAGAGAATCACAGACCTGTTTGGGTGGGAAGGGACCTTGTAAGGTCATCTAGTCCAACCCCCTGCAGCCAGCAGGGACATCTGCAACCAAAGCAGGGTGCTCAGAGCTCCAAACAACCTGACCTGGGATGGTTCCAGGGATGGATGGGACATCTCCCACCTCTCTGAGCAACCTGGGACAGGCTCTCACCACCCTCACTGTAAACAATTTCTTCCTTCTCCCTAGTCTGAATCTCCTCTTTTAGTTCCAAACCATCAGCCCTGGTCCTGTCCCAACAGCTCCTGCTCAAAACTCTGTCCCCAGCTTTCTTGTAGGCTTCTCAAAGTCCTGCAAGGCTGCAGGAAGGTCTCCCTGGAGCCTTCTCTTCTCCAGGCTCAACAACCCCAACTCTCTCAGCCTGGCCTGCCAGCAGAGGTTGCAGCTGAGCAGGAGGAGAAGCTTGTTTGGTGTGAGGGTGTTGGAGCCCTGGCCCAGGCTGCCCAGAGAGGCTGTGGAGTCTCCTCCTGGGGAGAGATTGCCAAGGCAGCTGGAGGTGACCCTGGGCAAGCTGCTGTGGGTGCCCCTGCTGGAGCAGGGGGGTTGGACTGGATGATCCCCAGAGCTCCCTTCCAACCACAACCTTCCTGGGATTCTTTGCACACTGAACTCCCTGTGCCCCTGAAGGTGCCAACAGGTTCCTTATCCCTTTGTTAATCCACTAACCAAACCCTACCCATGCTAAGTCTCATTAGGAAATGGTCTGCTCTGTTAATTAATTCATTAAGGACACCTCTCAGCTACTTTTCCATAGGAAACAAAATGCTCTGCAAAGGATGCAAATCCTCTTTTATTTTAACAAAAAGGCCTAGCTCAGAGATTTTTCTGGAGATAAGAAGCAAATCAATAATATTCAAGCACAGCATTGACTCCATAAGGAATTGTAATTAAAACTACAAAGTGATTTTTCCACTGGATTAGAAACTTTTCCAAGGGCAAGAAGCAGCAGTTATTTGCTTCAGGAAAGAAAAAGAAAAACAACCACAACCCAAAAGCTCTAACTGCCCATGTTTCCATAGAGACAACCTTTAGCCTTGGATGCTTCCTCATCCATCCTGGTGGATCAATACTTTCTGGTAATTGTTTCCATGGTAATTGCAACTCTAATCATCTCCCTTCTCAGGCTAACAGGGAGGTATAAAAGCAAAACCATCCCAATTTGGGAAGCAGAGCCTGGGGTTTAAGAGTTCCAGCAGAAGACACTTTCTCCTTTGGCCTGCTCTAAAGAACTGAGGAATCTCTGCTGAATTAACCCTGCTGCTGGGGTTCCCAGTGTGGGTGATGTTGGCAGGGACTCTGAGGAGGCAGAGTGGTTCTGGGAAGTGCTGGGCTCAAGCTGATGTAGAGGAGTTCAGCAAGCTGAGATGAAGAGAGATGCTTTGGGGCTGAAATCCCACAGAATCACAAGGTCTCCTGAGTGGGAAGGGACCCACAGGGATCATCCAGTCCAGCTCATGGCCATGCACAGGACAACCCCAAAGTCACCCCATGTGGCTAAGAACATTTTCCAGATGCTGCTGGAATTCCAGGGGAGTTGGTGCCATGGCTGCATCCTTGGGGAGCCTGTTCCAATGCTCCAGCACCCTCTGGGTGAGGAACCTTTGGCTAAGATCTACCCTGCCCCTCCCCTGGCACAGCTTCATGCCATTCCCCTGGGTCCTGTCACTGGTCACCAGAGAGAAGAGATCAGCTCCAGCCCCTCCTTCACCTCTGGTGAGGAAGTTCCAAACTGCAATGATCCCATGGCATGAAGGAACAGCACAAGGCTCTGAGCATCACTCCTGACTTGTCCTACAAGCTACTGACATGGAGAGGGACAAGGAGGAGGTAGTGTCAATCCAGAACCCCAAGGACAGAAGGAATGGCAAAGAAGGACCCAGTGGTGACAAAACAGATAATCCCAGTTGGGCAGGAGCTGGGATTGATTTCCACACCAAGACACACATCCAGTGGTTTTCAATGGTTGCAGAGGTGTCACTCCCAAAGGGGTTTCCCACCCAGTTCAACCTCAGAGCAGCAAGGTGAAGGTAACACCAGGCAAAGCAAATTCCATCAACACAAAGACCTGCAATTAGCAGAAAAAGGAAATGATCTACAACACTTAAGGAAAATACTCCCTGTGAATTAGGGCCAATTTAGCAATTTCTGATAGCTTTCCATGTGAAGCAAGGAGAGCAACAGTATAGAAATTAATTATGTTGATTATGTACTTGATTACAGTGGATTAAGAAGCATTAGACAGCTCCCATGGCAGCATCAACTGTGTCAGCACTCATTCCAAACCTCTGCCATAAAACCCAGCTTGGCCAGAGCATTCCCCACCTGTTTGAACCAGCCCCATGGCTTTTCCAGGTCAGTTTTAACCAGCCCCATGGCTTTTCCAGGTCAGTTTTAACAAGCCCCATGGCTTTCCCAGTTCAAAGACCTAGGAAAAGGGAGGATGTGGCTGGCACTCAGTGCTTTAGCTCTGCTCTGTTTCAACAAGTGAAACTGGAATACAAAAGGGTCACCAGCCAAAGGTCACATTTGTCAGTGNTCCAAACCTCTGCCATAAAACCCAGCTTGGCCAGAGCATTCCCCACCTGTTTGAACCAGCCCCATGGCTTTTCCAGGTCAGTTTTAACCAGCCCCATGGCTTTTCCAGGTCAGTTTTAACCAGCCCCATGGCTGGTTAAAGACCTAGGAAAAGGGAGGATGTGGCTGGCACTCAGTGCTTTAGCTCTGCTCTGTTTCAACAAGTGAAAATGGAATACAAAAGGGTCACCAGCCAAAGGTCACATTTGTCAGTGACATTTGAATTTCTCTGGGATCATGGAGAAAAGAAAACCAAAGCCCAAAGTGTCTTTGGTGGGGAGAGGAGGAGAAAGGATCTGGTTGTTTCTGTAATATTCTAGATGATCCAAAACTCCCCTGAACTAGCCCAGAGGTTTAAACCCTACAAGAAAGTTGAGTTTGCAGCTCAGGGATCAGCTGGTGGCATCATCACCAGGGGCAGGAGCAGCAGAGGGAGAGGAGGGAGCACTCAGCCAACATTTACCTCCCTTCTGACCCAGAAAGCCTGCACAGCTCCCAGGGTGGCTCTCTCTGGCTGAAGCACTTCAGAAGAAAGTCAATCATCCCTGAGCCAAGGGAGTCTTCAGTGCCACCTCTCCAAGTGCCCCTTGGTAGCTCCATGGGAACATTTGTCCATCCAGCAGGGAGCCACTTGTCTTGCACTCTGAGGTGGTGATCACAGAATCATTAAGGTTGGAAGAGATCTTCAAGATCATCAACCAGGCCAACTGTTAACCCAACACTGCCAGGTCACCACTAAACCATGTCCCTTAGCACCACATCTCCAGGGCTTTCCAATCCCTCCAGGGATGGTGACTCCAACACTGCCCTGGGTAGCCTGGGCCAAGCTTTGACAACCTTTTTTGGGGGAAGAAACCAGTGATGACTGTTTTAACTGACTAGCTAAGCTGTTAGAAATGCAAAAGCAAGAGAAACTTCAGGAGGCAAATCCCCAAGGCAAACAAAAGGCTAATGCTGCTTTAAGAACAGGTCACCTCCTTCAGCAATGAACTTGCCAAGGAACCCCTGAAGACAAGGAGCTGCCAAGAGCAATCCATCAGGCAGCAGGGTGTGATGCTGTTAGCCTGCTGGCAGAGTTCACCCTCCTGCACTCCTCCTGCCATGTGGAGAACACAGCATTCAGAGCAGAGGAGATGCAGGCAGCAGGGCACCAGGGAAGGCATTGGGGTGACTAGCTCCATGCATGTTTCATGAGGTCTCCTCTTGACACAGCAGGCTAAGAATGGCACCAAATCTGCTCCTTCATTTGCCTCTGGGACTCAGAGGCACTGGGCTCAAAGGGCTGCAGCCTGGCTGGGGGGCAGGGGGGAAATACTGGTGGGGTTTGCCAGTTAGGGAGTTATGTCTTTATATATATATATATATA
>VWZX01010559.1:93278-128893 GCA_013399015.1 Galbula dea | reverse complement strand
AGAGAGAGAGAAAGACAGAGAGAGAGAAAGACAGAGAGAGAGAAAGACAGAGAGAGAGAAAGACAGAGAGGGAGAGAGAGAAAGAGAGAGAGAGAGAAAGAAAGAGGGAGAGAGAGAGAGAGAGAGAGAGGGAGAGAGAGAGAGAGAGAGAGAGGGAGAGAGAGAGAGAGAGAGAGAGAGAGAGAGAGAGAGAGAGAGAGAGGGANGAGAGAGAGAGAAAGAAAGAGAGGGAGAGAGAGAGAAAGAAAGAGAGGGAGAGAGAGAGAAAGAAAGAGAGGGAGAGAGAGAGAGAGAGAAAGAGAGGGAGACAAAGATTGCTCTATTAGCTTATGACTCCTCTTTGGGCAGGAACAAAGCCACAAGGCTGGTGAAAGGTCTAGAACACAAGTGCTGTGAGGAGCAGCTGAGAGAACTGGGGCTGGTTAGTCTGGAGAAAAGGCTTCAGCCTCCTCTCAGGGAGCTGCAGGGAGTGAGAAGTTCTCCCCTGAGCCTCCTCTTCTGCAGGCTAACCAAGCACAGTTCCCTCAGCTGCTCCTCACAACCCTTGTGCTCTAGACCCTTCCCCACCTTCCTTGCCCTTCTCTGGCCACACTCCAGCACCTCTGTGTCTTTCTTACAATAGGAGACCCAAAGTTAGAGAGCTGTTCCCCATGCCTTTTGACTGGGAAGCACCATGCTTTCAGCCCCACTCCAATTCCCTGAGACTCTGGAAAGGAAAACAAACCCCCACCAAATTCCCAACTACATATGCTTGTCTTCTTAAAGTTCTCATTATTAAAGTGCATTTCTCTTCCTCCACCTCCTCAGGTAGCAGATGGAGTAGTACAAATCACACTTTAACATCTCCTTGGGAAAGAAGTTGAATAAATATAGCTTATCTTTAAAGCTGCAGGTACCAGAAACAGGAGGAGAAATATGGGTGAACAAATGCAACTGTACTGACAGCCAGGCAGCCATGAAATCCCCAAATCTCAACACAATGGGGGTTAGCAGGGAGCTCTTCTGGGGATCACCCAGTCCAACCCCCCTGCTCCAGCAGGGGCACCCACAGCAGCTTGCCCAGGGTCACCTCCAGCTGCCTTGGCAATCTCTCCTCACAAGGAGACTCCACAACCTCTCTGGGCAGCCTGGGCCAGGGCTCCAACACCCTCACACCAAACAAGCTTCTCCTCCTGCTCAGCTGCAACCTCCTGGCTTCCAGTTGGTGCCCAGTGCCCCTTGGCCTGGCCCTGGGCACCACTGAGCAGAGTCTGGCCCCAGCCTCTTGCCCCAGCCTTGAGCTCATGCTCAGCATTGCTAAGGTCTCCTCTCAGCCTCCTCTTCTCCAGGCTAACCAAGCCCAGCTCCCTCAGCCTTTCTTAAACACCATCTCCCATTCAGCTGAACCAGACAACATTAGCAGCTCAGCAAACTCTTGAGGTTTGGACTTGCTTCCCATGCTGACCAAGAAGGCATCAAGCCAATTCTGCTCTTTCACATCCTGCTGCCCAACACAAGAACCTCAACCATGTTCAAAGCCATTCCTTACTCCAGAGGTCTCCTGCCAGGTCACAACAGGACTGGAAGCAATCCCTTTGGAGAACACCACAGAATCCAAGTGCCAGGATGGATTAGGACAAGCCACAGAAGGAAATCAATGTAGCAGTCACTTATTTTGCTCTTCAGAAAGCTGCTCAGTGAGCTCATCCCTCCTGCCTCCTCCCTGAGGCTCACCCCAAACACCACCTTCAGGATTCTGCTGCCTGCAAAGGAGTTGATGACAAACTCATCCATGACTTCTAGTGAAGATAACTTATGGAGAGAGGAATCTTTGATCCAAGGAACATAGGAGAAGAGCCCTGGCAGTGCCTTTGATGCAGCTGCTCCACTGGTTTTGGCAATGCTCTCCTGGCTCAGGGGTTTTACCTCTCCTTCTCAGGTTGAAATGTCTTTGGCCAAATCGAATTTTCCTGCCTTTCATGTCAATTCTTTTGTGTTGAAGCTACTGAGTCAAGCCTTTGTTGTGGGTGTTGCCAGGAGTGAAAAGTTTCCCCAGACCTCCTCCCTTTGAAGAGTGCTGCAATGCTAAGGATGAGTAAGCTGAAGAGGAAGATGAGTCAGACCTATCACTCCATGAAGAAGCACTAAGAGGGACTTGCAACTAGCAAAGGTGACATGGAAGCCCTCAAATGCTTCTTTCAGCTGGAAGAATCCCAGCAGGCTGGTAGAGCATGGTCTAGAGGTCCTTAGGGTTTAGGGGAATCTCTTCAGTGGAGGAAAATGCACTTGGAGATCATGCAAGTCATGGCACAAGCCTCAACACACCACACAAGTGACAGCCAGTTTCTAGGCTTGCAAAGCCCACAGCAACTGAAAGACACCTTGATTTCTCTCACCATTTGCATTGCCCTGAAGTCAAGGAAGTTTTTTTTCTTCCACTTCCCTGAGTAATACAAAAACAAACAACCCCAAAGCTCTGAAAATGATTCCAGACTTGGAGCTCCTTTTGCTCTCCCCAGGTACTGGAGACAAAAATGCTTCACATCAACTTCCCTCCCTGACAATTTCTTTAAAGCAGGAAAGAGCTGAATGACTAAGAGTTCTCTAGGAACAGGAATGACCCATTCTTCTTGGAAAGGAGCTCAGATGTCCACAGGAACAACTCAGTCTGCCTGTTCCTTGATTGTGGTTGATTGTTGAGAATCATAGAATGGGCAGAGCTGGAAGGGAGCTTAAAGATCATCTAGTTCCAAGCCCCCTGCCTGCCAGGGACACCTCCCACTACAGCAGGTTGCCCACAGCCCCATCCAGCCTGGCCTTCAAAGCTTCCAGGGATGGAGCTTGCACAGCCTTTCTGGGCAACCTGTTCCAGTGTCTCCCCACCCTCACAGGGAAGAACTTCCTCCTAAGATCCAACCTAAATCTCCCCTCCTCTAGCTTGCATCCATTCCCCCTGGTTCTATCACTCCCTGACCTCCTAAACAGTCCCTCCCCAGTTATGGGTAAACTTTCCATTTTCATGGGGGACAAAACCCCTCATCCCTTGCAAGAGAGTTCCAAGATCCTCCAAGTCTCCAGGGAGGCACCATCAGCCTGGAAGCACATCTGGGATTTGCTTGTAAAGTTCAACCCCTCTCTTTCTCCAGTCTTGTTGCCTGGCAAAGGACTCCTTTACTGCAGGATTTGCTCTTTGAGCATCACAAATGGGATGATTCCCTTCTAATCCCATTCCTCCTTTCACACTGCTCCAGGGGAAACTGAACCACAACTGACAGATCTTGGTCCCAAAACCCTGGGTTGTGAGTGTTCTTGTGACAAGCCCTAGCAGCCCAGCACACTAACATGCAGGAAACTTCTCTCTTAGCCTCTCCCAGGTAGAAAATACCACAAGCATGGCCAGTGAGGATGATGAGGAGCATGCCTTCAGCCCTGCTCTGCCTTCACAAGTGACAGCAGAACCCCCAGAGCACGAGGTCTCACTTTCTTACAGCATCACAGTCCCTTCTGGGTGGGAAGAGACCTCTGGAGATCATCTAGTCCAACCCTCCCTGGTAAAGCAGGGCCACCTAGAGCAGGATCTCCTCGAGGTTGGGCTGGAATCTCTCCAGAGAAGGAGGCTCCCCAAGGAGCAGAGAGATTCCACACAGCTCCCCCCTGCATGGTGCAACTCAGAGAGAGGCCATGCCTTCAGATACTCTCCCAGCCTCACACTTCAACCTCTTTCCCAGCTTTTAGACCCCCAAACTGGCCTGAAAACCTACTGCAGCATAAAACACAGACACCATGGAGAAAGAAAAGCTTGCTCAGGTCAACAGTGCCCAAGCCCCTTGCAGGCATCTGCAGCAGAGCTGCTGCTTGACGTCAGCCTGGGCTGACCTCCTGCCCTGCTTTGTCTCCCTCCTCCTCCAGCCTCCATCCCTTTTGTCCTTCTCCTCTCAGAGCCTTTCCCTCCTGCCTGGCATTACTTCACCCCTTTCCATTTTACCTTTTAGGCTGCTTTTCTATCTGCTGCCAGTGCTTTGACTGACAGGTCTGCTCTAGGTTCAAGCACTGCCCTAAAAACCAAAATATCATCACTTGAACAGCATTTCCAGCATGCTTCATGCTTCTCCCTTCCAGCACAGCACAAGCTCTGCTTTCCCTCCCTGTTATTCAGTGCAAGGTAGGACTAAAGAAAAGCAAGAATCAGTGGAGCTGCCACTCACAGGAGAATCCTGCCTGGTCCCCAGGCCACCAGCCAGCAGAAGCCTCCTCATGCCCCTGCTTTCTCTGCAAGGAAATCCCAACCCCTGATGGCTGGAGCCTGAGGATTGCTTTGCAATGCCAGTGCTCAGTTCTGGGGGTGGTTTGTTAGGCAAAAAGGCAAGGGGAAAAAAAAAAGAAGCTGGGAGTGAAGAAGTTAATCTATATGGAAATGAAGAGTGTGTGCATAGGGGACCTGGGCTGAGCCATGCCCTCACACAGCAAGGCTTCAGCTTCGTGCCACTGCTGTTTGCACAGGATGACGTCCTCAGTGTCATGGTTACAACAATGCTGCAGGAAGCATTGCCCTTGCCTCTCCCTCTGGAGCTAACAGCTCGCTGGGAAGCTGAGCTGAGCTGCCCCCCCAACTCCCTGGGCCAGCATAGGGGCTTGAGTCCCTCCCTGGGGAGGGGGGCAAATGCTTGTAGCTGTTGGGCTAGGAAGGAGGGAGCAGGAGGGTGAGGGCTCCAGGAGGGAGGGAGCAGGAGGGTGAGGGCTCCAGGAGGGAGGGAGCAGGAGGGTGAGGGCTCCAGGAGGGAGGGAGCAGGAGGGTAAGGGCTCTGGGAGGGATGGAGCAGGAGGGTAAGGGCTCTGGGAGGGATGGAGCAGGAGGATGAGGCCTCTACAGCCCTGGTCAGATGGAGGGATGGCAGGTAGATGTTCAGCAAGCACTGTCCCTCAGTCCAGCAAGGTTTAACACCAGGATGTGCTGGTACCCAGCCCACATCTCCTCATTCCATTTTAATGGTCTTTGTCTATTAAAGAAATTAGTCAGCACTTGTGCAGGCTCCTGAGCTAGCCCCAAGCTCTGCTTCTTCTTGTAAGGTCTCCAAGTCCTGATTTCATGCCACAAAAAAGAAGGAAGCATTATTCCAGGCTGTGTGGACACTCAGTCACCTCTCTGAGCTCTAGGAGAGGTCTGGGAAGCTTCCTTCCCCCCTCTCCCCAGAGCTATGATTTCAGCCTGTCCTCCATACTATTTCCCCCCCCAAATTTACAAACACAAAGCAACCAACTCATTTTTCATCTCCCCCAACCATCCCCTGAGCTTAATAAGCAAATAATGGATCTGAAGCACAGCTCAGTAAACCTTATTCAGGCAGAAACCTCATCAGCTCAGCTCCAAAGCTCTTTTTCTCCCCCCAAGATTTGCTTGTATCTCCCAACTCCTGTCTGAATTTGACTTTCAGGAGGTGTCTCCTTCCCTGTTCCCTCCTGCTCCTGCCTCAGAAGGTGACTCCAGTCACTCTTGCTCCCCTGAGCCAATTTCCCCCATGTCTAACATCTCTGTAACCTCACTATGATCTGCTTTCAAATTAGAACTGAAGAAGAGGTTGCCTTAGAATGGGGTGGATGGGTTTTTTTTGGGGGTGGAGGGTATTTTGGAGGCAATGACTCCCATTGGTGTCTTTCCTGGAAGCAGGCAGTAATTAAATAGCAGCATTGGAAACATTTTCTTGACAGAAGAGTTGCTCTCCCATTATCAAGCTAACATTTCCTCTTGTTCTTACAGTGATAACACTGACAGGCAGTGCAGAGACCTGGCACAGTGATGGCAAAGGGCTTCTCATCAAATCCAGTCCAACCCCCCTGCTCCAGCAGGGGCACCCACAACAGCTTGCCAAGGGTCACCTCCAGCTGCCTTGGGAATCTCCAAGTTAAACAGCCCCAGGACTCTCAGCTCTGGAGTCCTCAGCACTCCACAGACATGGAGCTGGGGCAGCAGGGCCAGAGGAGGCCACAGGAATGATCTGAGGGCTGGAAGCTCTCTGCTGGGAGGCCAGGCTAAGAGAGTTGGGGTTGTTGAGCCTGGAGAAGAGAAGGCTCCAGGGAGATCTTCCTGCAGCCTTGCAGGACTTTGAGAAGCCTACAAGACAGCTGGGGACAGAGTTTTGAGCAGGAGCTGTTGGGACAGGACCAGGGCTGATGGTTTGGAACTAAAAGAGGAGATTCAGACTAGAGAGAAGGAAGAAACTGTTTACAGTGAGGGTGGTGAGAGCCTGTCCCAGGCTGCCCAAAGAGGTGGGAGATGTCCCATGCATCCCTGGAACCACCCCAGCTCAGGTTGTTTTGGGTCTCTGAGCAACCTGCTCTGGTTGCAGATGTCCCTGCTGACTGCAGAGGGGTTGGACTAGATGACCTTGGAAGGTCCCTTCCCACCCCAACCAGTCTGTGATCCTCTGAAATCCAGGCTGCATTGTTTCCATGGCCCCTTGATTAACTGCCATAGTAACCAGGTAGTAGTGGATTTGTAGCCAACCACCTCATCTTATTTCCATCTCAGTTACTCTTGAGGAGAAACTATAAAGGCAGTCCACAAGAAGAGAAGTCTATCTCCTGCTAGAAAGGATCACAATCAATGTCCAACACTTGGTGTCACCACTTTTATGCCCTTTTCCTGCTCTTGGTTGACACTGGAAGATGCCTTTGGAAGCAGCTCTCCTACTTGTCCTCATGAATGGTATTTTGGTTGCAGGCCTGAGCTACACAAAGTGGAGCCTCTCAAGAGACATCCAACATCACTCCAGGGCAGAGTGTCTCCAGAGTGTCTCACACCTGCTTTGTCTTCTCAGAACAGGGACACTGAGTACAGTGCTCAAAGCCTGAAAAGAGAACCAGTTGTAACTTGACTTTCATCCTGACAAGATTGCATTTAGCCATCTCCAGAGCACCAACAAGGCTACTGGAAATGGAGCTCTCTGCTTTCTTCAGAGGAGACCTTCTCACTCTCTCCAACAGCCTGCAAGGAGGTTGAAGACAGGTGGGGGTTGGTCTCTACTCCCAAGGAACAAGTGAGATAAGAGAAAATTACCTCAGTTTGCACCAAGAGAGGCTCAGGTTGGATGTTAGGAACAATTTCTTCCTGGCAAGGGTTGTCAAAGCCTGGCCCAGGCTGCCCAGGACAGTGGTGGAGTCACCATCCCTGGAGGGACTGAAAAGCCCTGGAGATGTGGTCCTGAGGCCATGGGTTAGTGGTGCCCTAGCAGTGCTGGGTTAACAGTTAGACTCCATGATCTTAGAGATCTTCTCCAACCTTAATGATTCCATGTTTCTATCTATAGATTAAACCAACCACAGAAGCCAACACCTTTCTGCTCCCCACCTTACTTTGCTTCTTGCTCTCTACCATCTTCACTCCCAGCACAAGTCTGTGCCATCTCAGAAGAGCAGCATGTGAAAAGGCAAGGGATTAGCTCCCAAGGATGTTTCCTCAGGCTCCTCTAAGCCTTTATTTCTCTTTATGGCCACAGAGGTTCCATGGCTCACTCAAACATGTGCTGTAAGGACAAGAGAACACTTAGGGGAAGAGATTACCCTGCAGAAGACAATAGGTTGTGGGTGCTGTAAGCAAAAGCATCTCTCTTCTGTTGGCCTGATATCAACAACTCCAGATGAAACCAGCCCAGATTGTCAACATAAGAAGAGGCTTTTCAGGGGCAGGATTCTTCCAGTGTGATGGCTACACACAAGAGCTGACCTGCCAGATTGCAACCATGTAATTGGAGAAAGAGATTCTGAAAGGAACTGAAGAAAGAGAGTGGAGAAGATGCAAAGAGATTCATCAACTGCAAGGTGTGGTAGGAATGCCACAGGACTACATCCCATTCTAACTGCTTCTTCCATGGAGCTGGGCTTCTTGCAGGAAAGGAATCCTCATGCTTCTCCAAAGGGAAAAAACCATCCAGGAGTGTGTTTCCATAAAGAAAAACAAATCTCTTGTGACTCTCTCTGCTTCCAGAATGCCTAAGCTTTGGGGTGGGCAGTGGAGGCTCCTCAGATACAGACATGTAAGGACACAAAGGCACTGAGGAGGCCACTCCTATCACTCCCTGAGCTCCTAAACTGTCCCTCCCCAGCTTTCTTATAGCCCCCTTCAGATCCTGGAAGGCCACAAGGTGGTCTCCTGGGAGCCTTCTCCTCTCCAGACTGATGGAACAACCTTTTGGTTTTCAGCCTCATTTTCAGTTTGACTCCATCTGGACATTCCCCTCAATATCTGCAGCCCTTCAAAGTTAATGTCTTCATTAAAGGACTATTTAGACTGAAAAGCAAATTGTCTTCCAAACCTCATCAAATGCAGCTCCTTCCAAAAGCCAGAGGTGCTCCCTCAGGGGCTGTGAGAAGGGAGAAAGCAAGAGCACACTCTGCACTACTTCACAGCATGAGCCACAGGACAGGAGACAGCTCAGGGAGGGACAGAAGACCAATTAAAAAGAGGAGATGAACCTTAACAGCAGTTGGTGTAACTACTGGCTGCCAGTAAAAGGGAACAAACCAAAACTGGGGTGAAATCAGCTTAAAAACAATCATTGACTCATTTCTCCCAGCTCTGATCTGTACTTTGAGCTCATCTCTTGGTGACACAGCCCAAGGAAACCTTCAGCACAGGAGAAAGGGATGCATGAGCAACCCTGGAGGTGGCACCTGGCCACAAGGTTCAGTGGTGTGGTGCTGTTGGGTTGATGGTTGAACTTGATCCTGGAGGTGTTTTCCAAGCTTAATGATTCTGTGATGGGGAGACACTGTGTATTGCTCAGGGACTCTCCAAAGAGCCTCCCCATGACCTTCCCAAGCCTCCAATCCAACACACTGCAGCTGAAAGGCTCCTGGAAAACAGTGCTGGGGCATGAGGAACAGCAGAGCCTTCAACACTGGCAGGGTATCTCCAGACCCAGGCAGTTCTGGAAGGATGAGGAAGCACTGGAAGACTGGTTGAGAGCAAAGCACCTCCTGAAGCATTAACATTCTCACAGAGGAAGGATTAAGGCTGATGAGGCAGAAATTGCATTTCCTTATGTAGGTGGCAACATATGGGAGCTGTCAAAACACAAGCTCCTGCAGAAGCACATGCCCCAGAACCTCTGCCATTCTGGGACTTACCCTGGAGCTCCAGGAGGAATTTGAACAGCAATTAGAGAAACCTTCACCTTGATGTTGCAGGAGAGTCCATGGGGTCCCTGCTGTTGCCTTGCAGAGCCAGCTGACAGCTCCTCAGCACTGCAGGACACCCTGTGCTTCACTGCACCAGCACAAGAGGTCTGGCAGGGAGCAGCAATGCTTCTGGGGATGATGTGGAGGTGATGGCAGGGGTAAGGAGAAGAGTGTTTCTAAATCTGCCTCTTTTTAGTTTCAAACCACCACTCCTTGCCCTGTCCCAACAAGCCCTGCTCAAAAGTCTGTCCCCAGCTTTCTTCTAGGCCCTCTAAGTACTGGAAGGCTGCAAGAAGCTCTTCCTGGAGCCACCTTCTTCTCCAGGCTGAACAACCCCAACTCCCTCATCCTTTATGTGTCCTGTGCAGCTCCTCTCCAACCCCTGAGCTAGCAGCATGTCAGGTGAGCTGCTGTCCTCTTCTCACTGCCCCTATGGGCAGCTGCCTGCTTTGTAGGTGCCTTGACATAGCTCCATGCCTGGCATCTTGCAGCCTCTCTGCCTGGCAGTGTGACCAGGAGGTTGAGGGCACTCCCTGCCCTAGTGAGGCCACAGCTGGACTCCTGGGGCCAGGTCTGGGCTCCCAGTTCCAGAGAGACAAGGAACTGCTGGAGAGAGTCCAGCAGAGGCTAGGAAGGTGCTGAGGGCACTGGGGCATCTCTGGCAGGAGGAAAGGCTGAGAGCCCTGGGGCTGCTTAGCCTGGAGAAGAGCAGCCCCACAGGGGAGCTGCTCAATACCCAGCAAGAACTGAAGGCTGAGGGCAAGAGACTGGGGCTAGACTCTGCTCAGTGGTGCCCAGGGCCAGGCCAAAGGGCACTGGGCACCAACTGGAAGCCAGGAGGTTCCACCAGCACCTATGTTCTCCTGGACACAGTGCTCACCTGCTGCTCTGCTTCTGAAACCCACCCATGATGTTCACTGACCATGCTTCAAGCTGCAAGATTAAGTCCCACAGGAGGAAAGAGCCACCTCCATTCCTGCTGCTCTCCATCCACAGTGCAGACCAATGCCACCTCTTCCCACTGGGACACCAGGCACAAACCAATGCAGCTTTGCCCCATGCAGGCTGCTGTCCCCATACAATGACTCTGACTACTGCAAATCAAAAGACACAGGTGAAGAGGAAGGAGAAGCACTGCCTGGATGCTGCTAAGGCACTTGTTGTACAAACAGCAGCTCAGAAACATTCAGCACAGAAAAGTCCTCTTGGTCTGTCCTCAAAAGACTTCAAGTTGATGACCTGGAGATTAATCTTCTGCATATACCATAAATCCAAGTACAGCAGCAGGAAGCCCACACATGTCACACCAATCAAAACAGCTCAAGCCAACCAGCTCACAACAGGATTACTCCAGTGGAATGAAAAAAAAAAAACCAAATAAAACACAAACTTCAAACTGTTTTCAAAGCTAAATAAGCTAGCCAGTGTCTTCAGAATGTTGAAAGACCTGAAGATGTCCCTCACATGTCTCCAAGTTGAATGCAAGATTAGAATCAGTAAGGCCAATAATGTGAAGCCAATATATGCCAGCTCATCCTGGAATGGTCAGAGTTGGAAGGGACCTGAAAGATCATCTAGTTCCAACCCCCCTGCCTGCCAGGGACACCTCCCACTAGAGCAGGTTGCCCACAGCCCCATCCAGCCTGGCCTTAAAAGCTTCCAGGGCTGGAGCTTCCACAGCCTCTCTGGGCAACCTGTTCCAGCGTCTCCCCACCCTCACAGGGAAGAACTTCCTCCTAAGATCCAACCTAAATCTCCCCTCCTCTAGCTTGCATCCTTTCCCCCTAGTTCTATCACTCCCTGACCTCCTAAACAGTCCCTCCCAAGCTTTCTTGTAGCCCTCTTCAGATCCTGGATACAGACATGGATTCAGACTGTCTACAAGGTACAGACTGGTCAAAGGAGGAACAAAAAACAGCTGCCAGAGCTGATTAAAACCTCAGCTAAACAAACTGCCTGCAGGAAGAAACATTAGCCTGAGAGGTGCAAGAAGAGCAGGACACTGAAGTTGGATTCTTTAGATCCTGTGCCTAAGCCATTAGAAATTCCCTTCTTTATCAGTTAAAATTAGCCTGATGGGGATTGCAGCAGGCATGGAAAAAACCAAGGAGGATGCTGACACCCAAAATGACACTTTTGTGCTCTGAAAAGGAAACAGCAAACAAGCATCAAAAGCCTCCTGGGATCAGCAGAAAGCAAGAGTACAATAAGAAGAGAATCATCTTGGGAGGTGTGTTACAGCTAATACACTTATGCTGATTGCCAGGATTGGTTTCCAGGTATTAATACAAGAAGGAAAAGACACATTAGAGGGGTAAAAGATAAAAGCATGGCTAGGAGTAATGGGATGACAGGTAGAACAACAGTGGAGGCTATAAGAAGCAGCTCTGAGATCACAATATTTACTAACTGTGAGTAGTCCCTCAAGGAGCTGAAGCTCTGACACTGAAGATGAACTTATTCTCACCCCTGCACTCCTGAGCTGAGGGGGTTCTCAGAATCGTCAAGGTTGGAAGAGATCTCCAAGACCATCAAATCCAACCAGCAACCTATCACCACCATGCCACCTTTTGGGCAGGACCTGTGCTGGATGAGTTGCTCCTCTCACCCTATAGACAGGGCATGGAGTATACCAAGTGCATCATCAGAGCCTGGTTAGCTTGTATAGAGCAGAAGATCAATGGGTACATACAAAATACAAATTAAACATGGGTTAGACATCCAAAAATACAATAAATCCATGGTATTGTCCTAAATCCTTCAATATTTCCTCTGCTCAAGAGTTCTGTGAGCAAAAGGAACTCCTCATCAGGACTCACAAGGGAAAGAAGACCTCATTAGAGTGGCTTGGCTGAAGTTATTTCCCAGCTTCTGAGCTCTTTTATTTGTGTGGTTATCTATACAACCTGCTGAACAGAAACACCAAGCTAGAGAGAAGGTTAGGGGCTGGTTTTTCAAAAGTAACTTGGTCATCCTGCAAGGATGACTAGAAATGGCTCAAAATGAAGCAGGCTTCAGATGAAAACAGGATCTGGTTCCCAGGAGATCTGTGACAGTTGCTCACTAAAGAAATGATCTCCTGGAAAATCAATTTAGAATCACTCTGAAGGGGAATGGTGGCATCAGGCAACTATTAGCCATACCTGCTCATACCAACTCCTCCTTATCCAGGCCTTACCAGACTGGAGACCATCTCCAGTAGCACAAGAAGATACTGATATTATTGGTGAAAACATTAAAAATGGATGAAAGTTGATTCTGGTTTGGGGCATCCAGCTGGAAAGTGAGACGAGGCAGAAAGAGCAGCTTATTTCCACTGAGGGTGGTGAAAGCCTGGCCCAGGCTGCCCAGAGAGGTGGGAGATGTCCCATTCATCCCTGTAACCATCCCAGGTCAGGTTGGCTGGGGCTGTGAGCAACCTGCTCTAGTTGCAGATATCCCTGCTGACTACAGGGGGTTGGACTAGATGACCTTGGAAGGTCCCTTCCCACCCAAACCAGTCTGTGATTCTATGAACCTCCTAACAGAAAAGCATGCCTGTCAGGATGGAAGATGCACAACCAATACTCAGCCAGTTGGCACCTTGCTGCCATCTCCATTTCCCACCCAAACCAGGCTGTGATCCTAAACTCCTCCAAGTGAAATCACCACTTGCTCTGCAGCTCATCAGAACCAAACTCAAACATCTCTGACACGTGAGGAGGCTAAAAATCTAAGCCAGGAGAAACCACCAGTAGTGTTTTTTTCTTTCACTCTGGCAGTAAGCCCAAACCCCTAAACCTAAATAAAACCCTTTCCAAATGCTGCTCTTCAGCTACCCAACATGCTGTAGCTGAACACCTCTGTCACCAGGGCTGACAAGAGAAATTAAGCCCAAGGAAGAAATCACTGCACACGCTGGTCCCCAGCAGGTTTCCATCTCAACACTTCTCCCTCCCATGCCCCCACTTATTAAGCACTAAGAAGTTTTTAATCTCAGTTATTCCTTTCAGTTGAGTCATTACTAGAATATTTTCTTGCCTTCCTGAAATGATTAACAGCAGTGACCTTTTCAGAAGTTGGAAGCATCTTTGCTGCATGCTAAGTGAGACCACAATGGCTTCATTTAAGCTCCAGCACAAAACCAAGCTACCTAAATAAGCCCTTTCAACAATTAATTTAACATGAGGAGAAGTCAAAGAAAAACTGCACAGTCAATAGCAGTTCTGGCTTTAATTCATTTGTCCTTTTTTAATATCCTGCTCAAGGCAAGAATTATTGGTGACAAAAGCAGCCACAGTTATCACATCAATTGAACTGCAGTGCATGAAGCCAAACTCATTTATCAGAGAGTCTCCTGAGTTGGAAGGGACCCACAGGGATCATCCAGTCCAACTCCTGGCCATGCACAGGACAACCCCAAAGTCACCCCATGTGGCTAAGAACATTTTCCAGATGCTGCTGGAATTCCAGGAGAGTTGGTGCCATGGCTGCATCCCTGGGGAGCCTGTTCCAGTGCTCCAGCCCTCACTGGGGGAGGAACCTTTGGCTAAGATCTACCCTGCCCCTCCCCTGGCACAGCTTCATGCCATTCCCCTGGGTCCTGTCCCTTGTCACCAGAGAGAAGAGATCAGCTCCTGCCCCTCCTTCACCTCTGGTGAGGAAGTTCCAAACTGCAGTGAGGTCTCTCCTCAGTCTCCTCCAGGCTGAAGAGGCCAAGTGCTAGCAGCCCTTCAGCAGCAAGAAGCTGCAGAGATCCATTTTTCAACACCACCACATTCTCACCATTAGTTTCCTGGTTCCTAGATCTTAAGAGACTCAAGAAGTCCAATGAAAGACCAGATCACCCTGAAAATCAAACCCCAAACCCAACACACCTCTCTTGCCTCTTCTAAATAGATACATACAGAAAACTGCAGCCCCAAACCCCACTTGCCCCAGCACCTATCCACCAAAAAGTTACTTCAAGGAGATGTCAGCCCCAAGAAAAGGCCAATTGAAAGCTACAGATCAGCTCTGGAACTTGTAATGATCACTTGTTATTGCTTTTCACTCAGCTACAATTACCTGTGATTTCTGGGAGCAGTTCTCCCTAGGAGTAGGTGCAGCTACTCAACTGTTAGAAGCCCCAGCACTCCCAAACCCAGGGCCTCTAAGGTCAAATGGGGACTCTAAGGCAACTGCCTGACACCAGGGTTCAAGCTGTCATGAAAAACAAAGTGATTTCCAATTGCAACATAGTGTTGCTTTGAGAGATTGCTCTGTTACTTGAAACCCAAAATGCCTTCAAAAGGCACCTAACTCAGGAAGGTGACAGTTCCCTGCTCTGCAAGGTTAGATCTTAGGAGAAGATTCTTCAGCCAGAGATGGGTGGAGCACTGGAACAGGCTCCCCAGGGGTGCAGTCATGGCACCAACTCTACTGGAGTTCAAGAAGCACCTGGACACATGGGGGGTGACTTGGGAGTTGTCCTGTGCTGTTGGACTCAAGGATCCTGGTTGGGTCCTTTCCAACTTGGGATGTTCTGTGAAGTCTCTGACATTCTGTGTTGGGCTTTGATATCCAAAATTGAGATGTATAGAACTGGAGATCAAGAGATCCAGGATGAAACTAGGCCATTTGCACCTGTTCTCAGTGGAGGCAAAGCCTTCTGGAACACTAACATCTCAGCTTTAATTCTTGTCCCTGTTTTGAGCTTTACTTTTATCTCTAGCTCTTTTTAACCTTTATCTCTGGTAATTGTTTTTGTTAAGTCTTGTTAATTAAGACTTGCAAGCTCACCAGGGAAACAGCCTCCCCTTTGTTTTCCAGCCCTGTATCATGCCTGGCAGAAGTAACATCATCAAAAAATGCATCAGATAGTTGGTTGAACAGAGTTATTTCCCAGAATTACAACCAGGAGGGTCCTGAGGTCCACCTGTGTGCTTCTGCTCCAACAACTTGGTGCTTTGGCAACAGAAATCCTAGCTTCTGGGCAACAGAAGTAGGGCAGGGATTGTCCTCCTGGACTGGGCACTGGGGAGGCCACAGCTCCAATCCTGGGGTCAGCTTTGGGCTCCTCACTCCATGAAGGACACGGAGGAGATGGAGTGTGGCCAGAGAAGGGCAAGGAAGGTGGGAAAGGGTCTAGAGCACAAGTGTGGTGAGGAGCAGCTGAGGGAACTGGGCTTGGTTAGGCTGGAGAAGAGGAGGCTCAGGGGAGACCTTCTCACTCTCTGCAGCTCCCTGCATGAAAGGAGGCTGGACCCAGGTGGAGCTTAGGCTCTTCTCCCAAGGAATAAGAGGTAACAGCCTCAAGTTGTGCCAGGGGAGGTTTAGGTTGGAGATGAGGAACAATCTCTTTCCCAAAAGTGTTGTCAAGGCCTAGCCCTGGCTGCTCAGTGGTGCATTCACCCTCCCTGGAGGCATCCAAAAACCACCTAGACGTGGCACTTTGTGACATGGTTTAGGGGCATAGTGGTGTTGGCTCAACAGTTGAACTTGATGTTCTAGGTGGTCTTTTCCAACCTTAATGGTCCTATAAGACACTCACTGCTTTTGGTGAGAGATTTGAGTATTGATTAGTGAAAAAACTCCAATCAATCTATCCTAATTAAATCCTTCATTCTTCCAGCCAAGAGCTGATGCCCTTCAAAGGTCCCCAGGCTTATCAGAGCATCCTGCCCCACCACAGTGACTGACTCCCAGGATGGTTTCTTCAGCTAAACACAGTGTATTTATTCCCTTTGTCAAAGACTCTGAAAGTTGGCTTTTAGTCTCCAAGACAGGAGTTCATAAATTAGCAGCCCTGAATTATTCATTAGATATTTAACCAAATGCTCTACCAGAACCCTAGCTGCTCTAAACCTAACACAAACACATTCTCTCTTTTATTCTTCTCCATACAACACTAAATACCACATTTGGGGTTATTTTTTTTTTCCAGAGAATTCCTCAAGTCATTGCTAGCTTTCACCTTAACTGATACCAGGAGAAAAAAAAAAGAAAGCAGATTTAATGATCTGTTTTCAGTCTCTTCTCTTCCCTTGCCTTGAACCATTACTGTCAGTGCAAGCACAAATGGAACTCAGCTTGTTATCTTTGCAAAATCAAATCCATCAGACAGGGCATTATTTGCCTCAGGCAATGCCATTTCCAGTTTCTATCACCACAAGCCAGGACCATTCAGTTTAGGATGATGCCAATGCTGTTTTGACAATGACTGCTGCCACTCATCCACAACCAGCAATTGCCCTTTCACCAAGGAATCATTTGCCACCCAGGATATCTGAATGAGCAAACCTGTGCTGTTTATTCTAGAGGAAAGATTTTTCCCTAATGTCTTGAAATAATTTGGATTTATTTATCTTTCCCTTCACAACACTTTAACAAGAGAAATCAGACATTAACCAAGACTTTCCTTAGGAGAGCAATTGCATCTCTAACAACTTGCATATCCCAGAATCCCAGGAAGGTTTGGGTTGGAAGGGACCTCTGGGGATCACCCAGTCCAACCCCCTGCTCCAGCAGGGGCACCCACAGCAGCTTGCCCAGGGTCACCTCCAGCTGCCTTGGCAATCTCTCCACACAAGGAGGCTCCACAGCCTCTCTGGGCAGCCTGGGCCAGGGCTCCAACACCCTCAAGACAAAGAACTTTCTCCTCCTGCTCAGCTGCAACCTCCTGGCTTCCAGCTGCTGCACAGTGCCCCTTGGGCTGACCCTGGGCACCACTGAGCAGAGCCTGGCCACAGCCTCTTGCCTTCTGTCCTTGAGCTCTTGCTGAGCATTGAGCAGCTCCCCTGTGGGGCTGCTCTTCTCCAGGCTCAGCAGCCCTAGGGCTCTCAGCCTTTCCTCCTGCCAGAGCTGCTCCAGTGCCCTCAGCATCTTCCCAGCCTCCATTAGACTGTTAACACCAGGACACAGCTTTTGTTTGGATACCAAACAAAACAAACACAATCAAACAACTCATTGCCTGAGCCTGAAAGCCCCAGGTTGACTGCTGCACTTGTCCCCAGGGGTGGGGCATGCTGCTCTCCTGCTGCCAGCAGCTTTGAGAGTCTCACCACTTATGTCAGGAGCAACTTTAAAACTGAACATTTCTGTTCCTAGTTTTGCAAATTTTGACCAATAAATGGCAGCCCTTGAAGATCTGTGAATATTTGCCTTATATTGTCATGCACCCAGCTTCCCATGGAGCTTTTAAAACCTCACCCCTACATATCCTGAAGCTCACTTCCACACTCATTGTTTCCCCAGTTAACAAGACCCTCAAAACTGTGCTTGACTGTCTGCAGCCCTGTTCCTTACTCCATCCCTTCAACACAGAAGCAAGATCACAGCTTCTCAATTTTAATGTGCTTTGGAGAGGGAATCAACCAGGAGAAAGACTTGAGTAAAAAGCCAGGGCTGCTAGTTGAGTCTGAAGGACAAGAGGGGCAGTGGTAGAGGTGATGGTGAGCAAGTGAGTGATCTAGATGGGGATGGACAGGAATGCTCTGACACAGAAATGCTGCTGTCATCTTGGGCCACAGGGAGAATTTGTCATTTCTTCCACATCTATTATCACAGAAGAGATCCATGATCTTAATTCATAATAGGTTTCAAATTCTGCTTTGTGAATTAATAGCCCTTTCAGTCCTTCTATCTCATCCTGAATTCTCTTAACCAACCATTAAAAGCCCACAGGCTTTTCTCAAGTCCACCTGGAGGCTATTTGGAGGCAGAGCACTGCAAAGGGAGCTCACTGCCAAGTATTGTTAGTGCTTAACAGTATCTGAAGCCTCAACAATCCAAATATGCCCAGAACACAATAAAACAATTTATCAGAAGATATAGCTATCCTAGAGAGAAGAGCTCTGACACCTTCCCTTAGACTGCTGGGGAGTCCTAGCTTCCAGGCTTTCAGTAAATCAAATTCCAACTCAAAGGATGAAGAATACCCCAAAATCCAGCATGGTTTGGGTTGGAAGGGAGCTCTGGGGATCACCCAGCCCACACCCCTGCTCCAGCAGGGGCACCCACAGCAGCTTGCCCAGGGTCACCTCCAGCTGCCTTGGCAATCTCTCCCCAGGAGGAGACTCCACAGCCTCTCTGGGCAGCCTGGGCCAGGGCTCCAACACCCTCACACCAAACAAGCTTCTCTTCCTGCTCAGCTGGAACCTCCTGGCTTCCAGTTGGTGCCCAGTGCCCCTTGGCCTGGCCCCAGCCTTGAGCTCTTGCTGGGCATTGAGCAGCTCCCCTGTGGGGCTGCTCTTCTCCAGGCTAAGCAGCCCCAGGGCTTTCAGCCTTTCCTCCTGCCAGAGCTGCTCCAGTGCCCTCAGCATCTTCCTAGCCTCTGCTGGACTCTCTCCAGCAGTTCCTTGTCTCTCCTGAACTGGGGAGCTCAGAACTGGCCCCGGGACTCCAGATGTGACCTCATGTCTATGGAGATGAGAGCTTAGCACTTCTGGGAGCCTGAGGAGAAGGCAGCAGCTGCCTGGAGGTCCTAGACTTGGATGCTGTACTCCAGAGAAGCCCACTTCAAGATCACCTGCCTGTAGGAAGTGGGGGCTTCTCCTTCCACCAGCTTCTCTTTCAATGTGCCTCTTCCAGTGGTACCTTCTCCATCCTCTACCATCTTCTCTCCTTTGATCCTTCTTGGCCTTCATGCCCATGCAACGACCTGCACCTGGCCACCAGGATGCTGGAGATGTCTTGAGAGGGCAGGATTGCTCCCCACAGCCTCCTCACCACTGAGGGGGACATGGGACCTGCATCCACTTCAACAACAACAGAATTCTTTGGGGAGAGTTTGGGAATTGAGGTGTGGGGTTTGGGGGTTGGAGGTGAGGGGTGGTGGGGTTTTTTGGTAGCAGTGGCATCATTTATCACTTGTTACCAGCTGTCTGAGAGCAAAAAGACAGAGATAATGCCTTAGTGGCTCTGATTCAGAAATAGCAACTGAATTGCTTCCATCAATTCCAGCTGGAACTGAAGGAGCTCAGCATCAAACCCAAAGGGGCTGCCTTGTCATAATTCATGACTCCACTGTGACCTCTTGAGGACTATGTTTACTGCATGGATAGATGTTGGTTTAATCTAACTCTTTAATCCTGCAAACTCCTGGAAACCTAAGCAGCAAACCCAACAACAGCTGGAGGGACAAGGCAAGAGCCATTTGTTTTCAACACTCCACCTCTGACCTCCAGCAGCTCAACAGAAGAGTTTCAGAGAATCCAGCCTGACAAGACAGACCTTGACTAGATTTAAGAGGACACATTCCCTAAGGGAGGGAAGAGAAAGCTCTGGAAAACAGACTGTTACTCAGATTTCCAAAGCTGAGGGTGGCTGTGGCTTGCCATCAGTAATGGAGTGATGGTAGCTGGGTACAGTTGCTGCTTGCTTTGAGAAACATCCCTGCTTAAGTCAACCACTAGAGAAATACCCAAATCAGGATGCTCCACTGACTTTGGGAGCCACACCAAACCCAGTTCCTCTCTCTGGAGACCTGCAGACCACCTATGAAATAGGATAACCCAAAGCCCTCTGCTTCCATGTTCCTCAGCTACAACACCCCATCAAGCCACATCCCTCCTTCCTTCCCAAAACCAGAACTGGGGCAAACTGGGCTAAGGACAGAACCAAACACATGTTCATGGAGTAAAACTACCCCAAGTTGGAGCAAGTGGGGAAGGCAGTGTGGTTGGAGAAGCCAAGCAGCCAGGTAGCCTGAAGCCTGGTTTGAAGACACCAGTCCCTTAGGTCCTGCATCCCATAAAGGATGGTGGGAGCTCTGCAGTGGGGGCAGCCCTCACTCTCCACTGGGAAAGTGCTCATGATTGGAGCCACTGAGCACTTCTGGAGCATGAGGCTCCCTAGGATCCCCTGCCTCAGCCACATATTGCCATTATCTACCCATCTACCTTGCTTGAGAGGGGAGAGGATGAGGCAGATGGGCTGAGAGCCTCTGAAATGAGCACTGCTGTTCATGTGCAAGGGTTAGATCTCCAGCTGCTCACACACTTGGGTGTGAAAGCCCTAGAGTGCAGCTCCCAGTCACTTCCAGTCACCCAGCTATTAACAGAACTGGTGCAAAACTCCCACTGAGGACCAGGCAGAGAGGTGTCTCCATCTGTGGTGCATAAGAACAGCTTGATCTGGTGGCAGGGGAAACACTGCTCCAGCTCAGCCTCCCCACAGTGATGGGCATTATGCTTGCTATTTCTGTCCCTGGGAATGCTGCAGTAGGAACAGTCTTGAGTAGGAACAGGAACACATTCCAGGTGAAGGAATCCCACAGGAATGGATGTGCCCAGCTAAGGAAAATCCACCAAGTTAAGATGATGGGAAACTGCAAGAAGAGATGCCAATATAGATGGAGATACCTAAATTACAGAACCAAGGAATTGGCTTGGTTGGAAGAGACCTTGAAGTTCATCAAGTCCAAACCTTAACCTAACACTGCCAGGTCACCACTAAACCCTCAGCAGCACATCTCCAGAGCTTTTCCATCTCTCCAGGGATGGTGACTCCACCATTACCCTGGGCAGCCTGGGCTAAGCCTTGACAACACTTGCCATGGAGAAATTGTTCCTCTTCTCCAACCTAAACCTCTCCTGGCACAACATGAGGCCCATTCCTCCTCATCCTTCTCCCTGCTTAGAAGAGCCCAAGCCCCAGCTGGCTCCAGCCTCCTCTCAGGGAGCTGCAGAGAGTGAGGTCTCCCCTGAGCCTCCTCTTCTCCAGCCTAACCAAGCCCAGTTCCCTCAGCTGCTCCTCACAGCACTTGTGCTCTAGACCCTTCCCCACCTTCCTTGCCCTTCTCTGGCCACACTCCAGCACCTCAATCTCACCATCACCTCCAAAACTCCATTTGGATTCAGGAGAACTTTTGGAGCCAGTTTTGTCTGTCTCTCTTAGGTGAGGACCAGAGGTTAGGAACCTGCAGACATGTTGCCACCAGGCTCTTCACATCTGCAAGCTGCTGCAAATACCTAATGAATCCCCAGGCAACCTGAGGGTGCTTTGGAATGGAACACAGTATCTACTCCTCTGGTAGACCTCAGAGGCAGCTTCCACATCTTTATTAAACCATCCTTCAGAGATCTGAGTGTGTCTGCCCTAGACTAACAAACCTATCTGCAGACTATCACTGCAGAAAGCAACATGGGAACTAATTTAACTAGCTGAGCAAGTCAAATCAAGTCAATCCAGGTCCTGATGCTATTCATTCAGCACTGGGAAACTTCTGGGAACAGAAGCAGCATTCCCAGCATGAGACATTTCTGTTCCCAGCTCTATTTTAGCTTCAAAAATGAGAATTTTATCCTGAAAAAAATCAATTTCCCCTTCATTTGCATAGCAATAGTATTTGCTTCTGAGATGTTTAGGTGGTGCACTCTAGCAGAAGGGTTTGCTGAAGGCATACAGGTCCATGGTGTTGAGGAGCTATGCTGGAGAGCCTTAAACCAGCATCTGCTTCTGGTGGCTCAGGGCTGTTGTTCTCCCCAGGCACTTAGTCCAGCATTTGAATACCTCCTCTGCCTGATACTGGAGACACAGTTCCTAACACCAGTGGTTTCCTAGCAATATGCTAAAAGCACAGAGTGGGTAGCAACATTCTTCTGACTTGCCCAAGGTGGACAACAGCATCCTGGCTTGGAGCAGCACTAGGGTGGCAGCAGGGCTAGGGCAGGGATTGGCCTCCTGGGCTGGGCACTGGGGAGGCCACAGCTCCAATCCTGGGCTCAGCTTTGGGCTCCTCACTGCCAGGAGGACATGGAGGTGCTGGAGTGTGGCCAGAGAAGGGCAACCTAAATAATTCTGTGATTCTATGATCTGGAAGGCTGAGAAGAACTCTGGCCCAGGTCTTCAAAGACTTGCCTCTTCCACCAACACTGCTCTTCCATCCCAGCAGCTGACTTTCAGAGGCTAATGCCTAAGGACAACCTGACATGCTAGTGACAAACACTGCCTGTGTCAACTCAAATCAACACAGAGTCATCCAGGAACTGTGTCCTGCAGGCTCCTCCTGTCTCATTCTCCTTCCTCTCCCATTCTCTCCCTTGCCAACCTCTTCTGGAATTTCCACCTGTCCTATAGGATTGGTTTTCACTTCTTCCCCATCCCCCCCAGGAAAAAAAAACAATACAAAATAAAATAATCCATAGCTAAGAGGATTGTTTATCTAAGCAATCCAGGGCAAGATGCTTTTAACTTGGTCATCTGGGGAACTCTTTCTCCCTCCTCTTGTTTTCTCTGCTCAAGAGAAGAGAAAAAACACTGCAGCACATAGCACCCAGCAAACAGAACTTCACCCAGAGAGCCATAGAACCTTAGAGGTCAGAAGGGACCTCTGGAGATCATCTAAGTCCAACCTCCCTGCCAGAGCAGGGTCACCTAGAGCAGAGGTTGTTCAGCATCACCTCCAGGCAGGTTCTGAATGTCTCCAGAGATGGAGGTGACACCACCACCTCCCTGGGCAGCCTGGGCCAGCACCCTACCACCCTCAAAGTAAACAAAGTTGCTCCTTCTGTTTAGCTGGAACTTCTTAGGTCCCAGTCATAGAATCCCTGGTTGGAAGAGACCTCAAGGATCATCTGGTCCAACCTCTCCTGGCAAAAGGTGGCCCAGCAGCCTGGTTCCAGTGTTGGGGATTCACCACCTCCCTGGGGAGGTTATTCCAGAGGCTGATTGTCCTTGCTGTGAAAAATATTCCTCTTGTGTCTAACCAAAATCTCCCCAGGAGTCACTTGTACTTCTTACCTCTTGTCTTTTCCGTGGATCTCTGGGGAAAACTGAGTTTCCATCTTTGCAGCTCAGTGCTAAACATTGAGCTTAACCAATACTTCATCACTGGATCATTTTAAGGAACAGAGAGCTGAAAACACCCTCAAGCACATTGCTGAGCTCCCTGACACCTCATTTCTGCAGCACAAGCTCCAGAATACCCTGGGCTCAGCTCAGGTTCAGACTCTTCACTTCTCTCTATAAGAATGAGCCTAATAAAACAACTAAGAGCTAATTCTGCTTTATTGTTCTGAAAGGAAACTTTCCCTCTAAGCTAGTGAAGTTCTCCATGGCTGTGCAATTATGAGCTGCACATGGACAGTATCAGCAGGGGTCATGAAAAGCTTTTGGAGAGGAAGTAGCAGCACAAAAATGTGGCTAATTTTCACAGAGTTCTTTATATACTGAAGAGGCAGCCAGTGACTGGCCATTTACAAACTATGTTCTGCCAGCCCTGGAAGCTTTGAAGGCCAGGCTGGATGGGGCTGTGGGCAACCTGCTCTAGTGGGAGGTGTCCCTGGCTGGCAGGGGGGTTGGAACTAGATGATCTTGAAGGTCCCTTCCAACTCTGGCCAGTCTAGGACAAATATGAAGACCCTGTGGTACAAACCCTATGCCAGAACCACAAAAGGAGCTCATTTCCTAAACATTTTTGTTGTCTTGGCATTTGGGGGAATTGCCTTCTCAGTTTTGACTCCCAGAGCTGTGCCTGAGCTGAGAGACAAAAAGAAACCCAAAGAAAT
Source organism: Galbula dea (assembly GCA_013399015.1). Lineage (NCBI taxonomy): Eukaryota > Metazoa > Chordata > Aves > Piciformes > Galbulidae > Galbula > Galbula dea. The sequence continues at coordinate 105,272 of VWZX01010559.1, read as the reverse complement.
CAATTGATTTCTCTTTTCTTTTCCTGATCAAATGAGATGCATGTCTCCTCTCTGCTTCCAGGAGGTATGTGTGCAGGTGGCAGAAGGTGGCTTCATTTGCCATGCCAACGTCTAGACAGCGAGCGACGTCAGAAATCAATGCAGCAGGAGAGGGTTTGGAACTGAACCAAGAAACCTCCTCAGGGAGGGACTGGAGCATCTCTGGCAAGAGGAAAGGCTGAGAGCCCTGGGGCTGCTTAGCCTGGAGAAGAGCAGCCCCACAGGGGAGCTGCTCAAGGCCCAGCAAGAGCTAAAAGACAAAGCAAGAGGCTGGGGCCAGACTCTGCTCAGTGGTGGCCAGGGCCAGGCCAAGGGGCTCTGGGCACACACTGGAAGCCAGGAGGTTGCAGCTGAGCAGGAGGAGAAGCTTGTTTGGTGTGAGGGTGTTGGAGCCCTGGCCCAGGCTGCCCAGAGAGGCTGTGGAGTCTCCTTGTGGGGAGAGATTGCCAAGGCAGCTGGAGGTGACCCTGGGCAAGCTGCTGTGGGTGCCCCTGCTGGAGCAGGGGGTTGGACTGGATGATCCCCAGAGCTCCCTTCCAGCCCTCCCCATGCTGGGTTCTGCACATGGCAATAATGCAGTATCTGCACATATAAGAATCCCCCTGCAGCACATTTTTCTCCTCACACACTGTACACAAGCACACAAGGAGAAGTCACCACCCTAGCACTAACTGAACCACACAATGCTGGACACATGGAGCTCCTGAAGTGCAACAAAATCTCTGTCTCCACACAAGTACAGATTGATTCAAGGCAAACTGAGAAAATGGTTCCCATTTCATTCCCTGAACTGCTGTGCAGATGTTTTGCCTTGCTGAAGCATTTCCATCTGTTGTGGAGAAAGCTGCAATAAACTGTTCTATCATGGTAAAACACAACTTGATGGTTTTGAAACAAGAAAAGCAAAAGCAGAAGACCTTTAGTCCATGTTATGTTGAACATCTCAAGGTAAACTGAGTTCTGGTGAGCACAGGCATCCTAGTTCTCCTCAAAGCTCTCCTTTTCTCTTCCAAACAAGGTCTAGACAGCAGCAAAGTGGGCAGCTTCCTACTGGAGCTGATTATTATGGCAACAACACACCAAAAACCAAAATGGAAAACCTCAAAACATACATCCCCAGTGCTTCTCTGCCAAGGAGAGCAAAGCCAGCTGGCAGCTGCTGCTGCAGAGAGGGAAGCTGCTGAGATGAAGAGGCTGGTGGATCCCTCTGGCAGCAGCCCTGCAGTGGTCACCCCCTCTGGCCACCCATCTCAACTCTACCATCCATGGAAGGCTCCATCTCTGAACTGACAGCAGTTATCAAACAGTTCTTTTTCCTCCTCTGATGTTGTCATGTCCAAAAAAAGACCTCAGACTGCACATTTTTGGTCCCCTCCTCATCTCATTTAAGGGCTGGCTTCTATCTACATAACTCCTGGTCAGGCTCCTTGCTCCAAGGTCTTCTCCTGTTTTACTGGGAATCCTCCAAACTCAAAGCAATTTGGGGCAAACCTGACTCCTAGTGGAGTGAATCACATGGAAAATGGGAAGATGCTGCAGCAGATCACACCACAAGGAAGGTCTACATTTATCAGAGGATCATGGACCACTTGGGGTTGGAAGGGACCTTCAAAGACCATTCAGTCCCAACCCCTATGCCATGGGAAGGGACACCCTGCATCAGGTTGCTCCAAGCCCTATCCAATCTGACCTTGATCTCCTCATCAGGAGATACTACCAGACCAATCAACTCTTTTGTCCAACACAAAAATAATTAGGTTTTTTACCATAAGAAGAAAACAAATCAGTTCCTGTATTGCTGCTCCTCCAGAGCCTTAGTCTGAGATTGTTTCCTGTCAGCTCTGCTCCTCAGCAATACCTCTGTAGTGCTGGGAGAACAAAAAATCAGGTGAGAAGCTTCAAACCTTCATCTTAAGCTTTCTTCCAGAGCTTCCCAGTGGCAGAGGATCATCTGAGAGAAGAGATTAGGAAAATAAAACCCTATTTCATGCTAATATTCTGGATGCCACATCTACATGTTTTTTGAACCTCTCCAGGGATGGTGACTCCACTTCTCCTTTAGCATGATGCTTGGGTGTCACTATTTTAGTACATCCCATCAATGGTTATTATTCAGTATCAGCTCTAAGCTTACACTGCCCAGAATCCCAGACTATCACCATCACTTCAACAGCTGCTGAAGCATTTTAACACCAGGTTTGCTCACTTAAGGGGCTGCAGGATGAATGAAGTTTCTCCTTGCTGTCCTCTGTGGTGGGAGAGATGGTGGAGAGCCAACATATCCAGTCAGAGCAGATGTAAAGACTACACAAGCAGGGTCTGGGTTTGGGGGGGGGGATGCTTTTATCCCTCTCCTATCCTTTAGGATCCTTCCTAGCACTCAGGAGCTCTCCTCAGGACAGATGGGAGAACATATTCAGCAGAGGAAAAGAGGAGGAACCTTCTGGCTCTTCCCCATCCTTATTCCCCTCTTCCCTTCAGTTTGTTCCTCCTAGGGCTTTCAGTAGCTCACTGAGCAGCAGTGTGCCCAATACCAGTCCCAGCTCCAACACAAAGCTCCTGAAAGGAAGAGAATCATCCTGTTTCTCCAAAGCAAGCTGGAAATCACATCAGCAGGCAGTGAGAAACCAAACAGATCAGCTCATCAGAGGAAAGCCAAGTGTGTTATTCAACACTGGAACTATGGAAATGCTTCCTGCTATACATACAGTAAAGCTGAAACAGGTCCAAAAGCCTATCATGGAGAGCTTCCAGGGAGATAGGTGATGGTGAGAGACACCAGTTTTGCCTCAAAAGGAAAAGTCAGTTGCTCTAGCCAAAGTGTTGGCTGAAGTTGCCCAGGAGATCTCAGCTCAGGGGCCACAATGCATGAGATATCAGCACAGGGCAGAGGTCACCTCATTCCAGTTGGATGTGGTAGGATTGGGAGCTGAAAAGGACTCCTAGAGGGATGAGGTCCCACCAGGAGCTTCACTCCACCACCTGAACTACAGAATCCTTAAGGTTGGAAGAGACCTCTAAGGTCCTCAAGTCCAACCAGCAACCTCTCACCACCATGCCACCAAACCATGTCCCTAAGCACCACATCTACATGGTTCCTGTCCACACCACAACATGACCAAGCCACTAGAGAACTTGATGGCTCTAAGAGAAGCCTGTCACCCTCAGCAATCTCAAGAGCAAGGCCTCCAAAACAATGTTCTGCAGCACAAGTCCAAGTGTGGGCTGCCACTAGCTAAGTCCTCCTTTGGTTCTAGAAGCAGAAGGATCAGAAAGGAAAAACAAACCATGACATCTTGAGAGAGCTTTCACTTGCCTCCAGTGCATTTTACAGCTTCAAGTCATGAAAGCTCTCAGTTGTTATTCACCAGGCTTGGAAACATCTCAAAAGCTACTCCCCCACCTCTGACTGGAGCATGCCATAGTATTTCACTTCCCAAATTCCACCACTGCAGATTCTTCTGTCATGAAAACAGATCATGTTTGCAGAAAACTAAGGCTAGCACATGACTTAGGTTATACATTGCCTCTGAACAAGCAAATGCATGGCTCTGCTTCAACTGCACTGAAGGATAAGCAGAAGAGAAAGCAGAGCAACATTTGCTCCCATCTCATTTCTGTTCTGTCCTAGGTTTTCTTTACCTACTAGGTAACAGGTAAAAACCAGGCTTAAAACAGGTAAAAATCTCCCACAGATGTGTTAGAAACCAGATTAAACATCATCTGACCTGGACAAAATGAGAGTTGGGTGGAAATGAACCTCATGAAGTTCAAAAAGGACAAGTGTAGAGTCCTGCACCTGGAAAGGAATAGTCCTGCACCTGGAAAGGAATAACCTCATGGAGCAGGACAGGTTAGGGGTTGAGCTGCTGGAAGACAGCTCTGGAGAGAAGGACCTGGGAGTGCTGGAGGACAACAAGTTCACCATGAGCCAGCAATGTGACCTCATGGCCAAGAAGGCCAGTGGTCTCCTGGGGTGCATGGAGAAGAGTGTGAGAAGCAGGTGATGGGAGGTTCTCCTTCCTCTCTACTCTGCCCTAGTAATCTCACATCTGGAGTTCTGGGGCCAGTCCTGGGCTCCCCAGTTCAGGAGAGACAAGGAACTAGTGAAGAGAGTCCAGCAGAGGCTAGGAAGATGCTGAGGGCACTGGAGCATTTCTGGCAGGAGGAAAGGCTGAGAGCCCTGGGGCTGCTTAGCCTGGAGAAGAGCAGCCCCACAGGGGAGCTGCTCAATGCTGAGCAAGAGCTCAAGGACAGAAGGCAAGAGACTGGAGCCAGACTCTGCTCAGTGGTGTCCAGGGCCAGCCCAAGGGGCCCTGGGCACACACTGGAAGCCAGGAGGTTGCAGCTGAGCAGGAGGAGAAGCTTGTTTGGTGTGAGGGTGTTGGAGCCCTGGCCCAGGCTGCCCAGAGAGGCTGTGGAGTCTCCTTGTGGGGAGAGATTCCCAAGGCAGCTGGAGGTGACCCTGGGCAAGCTGCTGTGGGTGCCCCTGCTGGAGCAGGGGGTTGGACTGGATGATCCCCAGAGCTCCCTTCCAGCCCCAACCATGCTGGGATTCTGGGATCATAAAAAGCCAGTGTTCCTCACACAGTGTAACCAAGGAGTTAGGAAACTGAACAAGTTATCTAGGTTGTATTAATAATTAAGAGCTATTTACAGTCTTGAAGATAAACACTGCAAGATAAATAAAACTGTATTATAAGCAGCAGAGTGCACTTAGAAAACACCTACTTTCTTGCAGAAGATATTCAGGATCTTCCAAGACACTGGTGAGAAGGACCTGGCTTTGGGTGTCATCCCAAGGATAACAACAGCATCCATGACAAAAAGAAGGTGGCAGCTCTGTAGAAAATAAAAACCATCTGAAAAACAAATCCCTTGAAAGTCCTCAGGCCAAGGCCAGGGTGAGGGTAAACAGCCCATGGGCAGTGGGGAGGGAAGGGGCTGTTTCTGTGTCAGCATGGGCTCAGGGCTGTGGACCAAGTGTATCATGTCCTTGCCTCCTGGAGATCATCTTGTCTCCCCAGTGACTGCAGAGGAAACTCTGCACAGCCAGACTTGAGCTGGCTGCTAACAGGCATCAAGTCATGTCAGCTAATGCCTCCTCTGTTCCTCAGGAGAACCTCCCAAAATGTAACTGACACAAGAGGAACTACCAGAGAGCAAGAAACAGGACATGAATGTTCAGGATCTCCAGGACAAACATCATAGATGGAAGAAAAGAGGAATGAGACTTGTGGATTCTGGTGGAGGGAAAAGACCAAAGGTTTCAGAGGTTTTCTGCTGTTATTTGAGATGAATGAGGTACCTGAAGTCTGGACACAGCAATACCAGCTAAGGCAACAAGGGGTTTGGAGCAGGAAGGGATCATGCTTGAAGGCAACTGTTGGTCAGGTAATGTCAGGAGGCCTGGATCTTCAGTAGAAGAAAGATTGAGAGGACAGAAGCATTTGAGTCATGGCCTTACTTGGGGAAAAACCCCAACAATCTGGAATTTTGCTTTCCTTTCTCTTTTTGGAGGAGATCTGGTGAGTGGATATTGGAAAAGATTGGTGGTGACAGATTTCATCAGCATCACCAGGAGAAAGAAGCTGGAATGTACCAGTTAGAAAAGAAGGAAAATGCCTAGGAAAGGGCAATTGGTTAAAGGGGGAAGGAGAACAGCAAGAGAGGAGAGCAAATTGAAAATAAGGGGCAGAGAAGAAGAATAACCATCAAGTAGCATCAGCAAAGGTGGTTAAGGTGGTGAAAGATCATTCCCCATGCCACCAACCCCCAAAGTGAGGAAGGAGGAACTTCTTCACTTTCAGAGTAGAGGAGCAGGTGGAATCTCCATCTCTGGAGTCACTCCAAACCTACCTGCATGCTCTGCCAGGGAGGTTGGACTAGATGATCTCCAGAGGTCCCTTCCACCCCCTAACATTCTCTGATTCTGTGAAGTTCACTGTTTATAAGCTGATGGAAGTTATAGAAGATATGGTACCCAACAGCACCAATTCATGTCCTTGCTTAATATCACTGTGCACTGGATATTTCCTGGGCCATTTCTACTCCTCAGGCCAATTCCTTTGCTCCTCAGCTCCTCCTTCCCAGAGCTCAACACAAAAGAGCACCTTATGTAAGTGGCATTTGTGCTCAGCACAGGTGATGATGTCTTCATGCACTGCACCACACATTTCCAGCTCATCAGCAAACTCAGGCACAGAGCTGGAAGCACACAGCCTTCACAAAACACATGCACCAGCCAAGCAGACAATGTAGAATGTGGTGGTCACACCTCAGGAGCTTCCATTCTCTCCTGTTTGCTGACATGCTAAAGCCAACTGAAAACACATCTGGGTGTGCTCTGGGCTTTGACTGCATGAAAACAGGCTCTCCCACTCACACCTGGGGGAAACCTGTCTTTGCAAGGCTTGGTTGGCTTCCCTTCTACAATGATTTACTTCTCAGGAACATTTCTGTGCAGTTCAGAGCTGCCTGCTAGGAAACACTTTTGCAAATGGAAAGAGTAGGAGAGCCTTCCATCACTGCTCTCCAGAACAGACCTCGAGTAATCTCACCTCCTTTCAAGCTGATTCAAGCAGAGATTATTAGTTCTAGCTATAAATATGTCTGGGGGTGTGCATATATATATATATACACACCCAGAGATATTATTTTATGTCACCAAACAATGCAGCCACACTCTGCTGAGCCTGACCACATTCTGCTCCCCCAGTTGCCACCAGCATCACCATACCCACAGCACACAGCCCTCCAACCACGCTGTGGGGGTAAGAGGAGCAGGCTCCCACTGCTTGAAGACAGAGATATGACAGATGTTCGAGGGATTTAAATGTGTATTAAGCCTAAACACTCCTGCCTAGGACCAATTAAAATGCTAGTGGAGGCTAAAGAACATGCTGAAGCCATTGCAGCCTGTCATCAGTTTGGGTGGCTGTTATTACTGCCTGGAATTAAGGGGGGGGGAGGAAGCAGAAAGTCTGCATGATTCTAGAATTCTGATCTCAACTGAAGGCTGCAACACCCCAAATGCATTTTAAGATGTGATGCAAAAGAATTTAGAAGTCAGTTCTCCCACTTCTTCCCAGTACCATTCCCTAGGGATCAAAGTTTCCAGCTTTTTCCTCTTTGTTTTCCTTCCTGCCCAACAGCACAGCCTGACTGGAAGAGCTGCTAATCCACTCCAAGCAATTAGTAATTCACTCTGGAAGTAACCACAGCTTTGAAGTATTTCAGCATTACTCAACTAAACCATTCATTGCAGACAGGGGGGTGTGTTTCAGATAATCCCCAAAGAATTGGTCCCTACAGAGAGGACTGGGATAGCCTCAGCCTCTCTCCTCCTCTGAGTCAATCTAGGGAATAGGAAAGGAATGGCTGAGCAGGGGTTAAAAATATTCACCACACTGGAAGTTTTCTGGTTTAATTCCCAGAGTCAACTAGTGCATATTGAGAGAGACTTTGGGAATCTCCAAAGTGGACTGTACAGAAGCTCTACAGAAAGTGCAGTAAGAAGATCCTCCTAGATCTCCCTGAATTGACTGGTGTTTAGGGCATGGTTTAACCAGGACAACCGACAGGCAGAGGCAGCTCACAATGGTGTAAATTGATTATTTGGGGTTAGGCATCTGAAGGGAGTGAAGAGAGGACCCTTAGCCACAGTGTCCTTCCAAACATGGCTGAAAGGAGGAATATTTAACCAGCAAAACCCGGTTTCAAGCCACTTCACAGCAAAGTTCAAGTCCTTTGCAGCATTTAACTCCAAGAGCACCCTGCCCACATCACCCAGTCCATGCTGTACTGTCATCTGCAGCCAGAGCTGACAGAAGCAAAGGGGAAAAAAAGCCCAAACCATGCCTTGAAGGTTCTGAAACGAATTCCTGAGGTCTCCCTACAGCAAGTAACACCTGTGAAAAGTTACCGGCTGCTGCCTTTGTTCGACAAGAGATTACCCAGGGCATACATCACTAATGGGCTGGCTTTATTCTGGAGAACAGAAAGCTGAATGACAATAGTCAAGGCACCGCATTAACCACGCTTTCCCTTCTGCTCTATTCACAAAACACTCCGCAGGGGAGGAGGCTGAATGAACCTCAGCTCCTTTTTCCTCCCGTTCAAAGCCCAGCTAACACACAGGGGGCTTTGGCCAACCCATGCTTGACCTCCCTCCCCCCTCTCCTGAGGAGATCTTACCAGGTATGTGCCACCGTAAAGCGACGACGCTGCCGGATGCTTTTATTGACCAGCAACTTTCTGAAGAAGCATGGAGAGTTCCTGGGTGAGCTGCGAGGAGAGATCTTAGGAGATGTAGGTCTGTTCCCAGGCAGCTTCGGAAGCTCCAGCTCTAAATGCATTTGTTCTTTGAAAGTCCTTATGTAAATCTCCGAGTCGGGAGTAGCAAGTTCCCTAGAAGAATCTTTAGCTGTCATAGCTCAGAGGTTTCTGCGAGCTCTCAGCATTCAAGCAAAGGCAAATCAAAACCACATCACCGCCGCTGATATCTGCTGCTAAACCGGCAGAGCTTTCTCTCTCCCCCTCCCTGGCTCTGCTCATTCACCAGGCTGGACTCCAAATGGAAAGGGGGCGGGGGGGGGGAAATAAATAAATAAAGGCTGCCCTAAAGGAACAAGAGCAGCAATCGAAGGATGAGAAGGCAGAGCTGTCAGCAAAGCCTTTCTCAGCCCAGCTCTCCCCTCTGAAAATGCGCCAAAGTGTTTCTGTGTCAGCAGGCTCCCTGTGGATGCGGCTTTGCCTGCCAGCTACACACCGACGCCAACCGGAGCCATTCAGCCCCGTGCACCAGCTGATGAAAAATTCATAGCAGGCAGCTCCTGATCAATCCTTTTCCTATAGCATTCAGGCTTCAGAGGATAAAAAAACCCTCAAACCACATTGAATTTTACAGCGTGGACTCATAAAGCCGAGGAATCCCCTAGCCTGTCACAAGCCAAGTAACCTGATTCACTCCTGGTCCAGGGTGTTGGAATAAAAAAGGTCTTCATTCAGAATTAGTTCTACCCCTGCTGCAGTAGCTCCACCCATGACATGCTTATTGGCTTGGTATTATTTTGACAACTGGACTCTGCTCAGCTCTGTCTTGTGTGATGAGAGTGTTGGATTCTCATCAAATTTTTAAGGAGCTGTCTAGCAACATCATGACATCCTTCCTGGGCATCACCGAGAGCAGCCTGCAAGCACAGAGCCCTCCAGGAGGGTAGAGATGTGCACAGAGCTCAGGTTGGGCACCAGGAAGAAGAGATCTAGCAGAGCAAAAAAACCCCCAAATCCATAAAGCAAGGAATAATGTTCTGCAAAGGACAAAGCATGGAAGAAGGCAGGCTCCAAAGATGGAGCTGCATGCTGCCAAAGCAGCATGGTTTGGTGTCCTGGCAGCTAACCTATGGCCAAAGGGCAGAATCAGTGCCAGACCAACCCAGCAGTCAGCACTGGAGGAGAAGATAGAGGGGAAAGCCCAAAGGATGGAGGACCTGGCACTGGACTCCATGTTCATTAATGCAAATTAATTTAAGCAATGGATGTGTTTAGAAACACAAACCACCAGATTTTCTTCTGGATGTAAACATCAAGAAACTAACTTCTACACCTGAAAGGCTAAATAAAAGATCCAGGTAAGGGATTATAGAATGCTTAGAGTTGGAAGGGACTCTTAAAGATCATCTAGTCCAACCCCCTGCAGTCAGCAGGGACATCTGCAGGTTGCTCAAAGCCCCAAACAGCCTGACCAGGAATGGTTCTAGGGATGAATGGGACGTCTCCCACTTCTCTGGGCAACCTGGGACAGGCTCTCACCACCCTCAGTGTTAAAGATTTCCTCCTTCTATCCAGTCTAAATCTTCCTCCTTTAGTTTCAGACCATCAGCCCTTGTCCTGCCCCAACAGGCCCTGCTCAAAAGACCTTCTCCATCTTCATTATAGGCTCCCTTTAAGTATTGATAGGGCACAAGAAGGTCTCCCTGGAGCCTTATTGGAAGTTAAATACAAGATTTGATGCTGATAGCAAGATCATCATAAAGACTACAGGGAGTAGCAAAAGCATCTTTTTAAGTGGTCAAAAGCTGGTATCTTTAAATGGAACTATAATAATTCTCTTTAGAGGAGAAGGAGACAGGGAAGAGTATTCCCTGCCAGCCCAGGGTGAATGTGTCCTGACTTGCCTGCAAGAGGTTGATTGCACAGCACAAGCATCAGCTACACAACAAATCCTCACCAGCCCCTCTCCATTCCAAGCTTCCTTTCACTCAGTGTCCTGATTTCAGGTAAAAGAGAGCTAGTTCTGTTCAATGATTTTCACTCTTCAGCCCAGGCCCTTCTCAGTGAGGCACTTTCTGCAGTTCACAGCATGTTCTCACAGTGTCTGCTGCTGGCAGTGACAACACTTGATGGGGAGAGTTCCTGCCAAGGCTTGGGGTGCAGGGAGTCAGATGTGGCACCTGCAGGGATGAGGGGACAGGAGAGGTGACTCTGAACTGACCAGCAAGGGATTCCATCCATGGATGTTGCATTCAGAATAAAGCTGAGGGATCTTCTTCAATGGCCACTACTTGAGGACTCTGTCTTTCTGCCTTTGATCTCAATCCATGTGTTCCTGAGTCCAGCTCCCATCTGCTGCCGAGTCCAGGCTGGGACTTCCCCAGCACCAGTGGTGATGGAGATGTCCTTGCCATCAGGGCTTGGGTTTGAGATTGGTTTGTATCTCTTTGTATCTAGTTCATGTTATTGTTATTATTTCCACTCAAGCTGTTACAGTTTCCTTTCCCAACACGTCAGTTTCTCTCCTTTATTCCCTTTCTCCTCCCTTCGGTAAGCAGAGGGCTTTAGAGAGCCTCTGCCATGCTTTAGTGACCAGTCCAGCCCTAACCCTTGTCACTCACACATCCCAACACACCTCACAAAAACACCAGCATGTCTTCCTCAGCTTCAGGCAAAAGGCTTCCTAGAGGGTTTCCCTATAGCAGAGACCAGAGAGGAGTTGGCAGACATTCCACCCAACCTACTCCCAGGCTATTCACCAGTCACAGTTATTTCAAAACAAAACACCCTAAAAAAAGAGAAATAGCTGCCTGAGCCTAACCTGAGGACACTGTCACTGCAGTGTTCTTCAAGACCCAGAGGTTTCTGTGGTTGCAGAAGAGGAACGTTTCATGCTGAAGGAATTCTGACATGTTAGACCCTAATCTGTTACTCTCCATCACGACTGCACTGTGACAGCTACTGAAAAGACAAAGGGAAGCTTCAGACCTAGGCTGAATGATGAATAAAATCTACACAAATGCTTAGAATCAGGGAAAAAAAATGAATTTTCCAACTCCCCAGAAACCAAAATGGGCTGCTAGAGGGATTTGGGGAGAATATATCTACTATTAGAGGGACAGGATTGCCATCCCCTTTTCTTAAAGCTATTAAAATGGCCAAGAGAAGAAAGGGAAACTCACCTTCTAAAAGCACTCTGCCATAAAAGAGGCTGTACAATGACATGCTCTTCAGCCTGGCTCTGCACTGCCCTTCCCTGAATTCAGAGCTGGTTCAGGAACAGCATCCATTAAAGGAGTGCTGCTCATTATTGGGACAGTCATCAATGAGTAATGAGCTCTCTGTCAGCCCCACAGCCAGCGGAAGGTACTGCAGAGGCTGCTGACCGAGCAAAGAAATGCAAGAGTAAGCTAATGAGACAGGAGAAAGGAGACTAAAGGGGGGAGGGCAAGCCTCCAGGCTTCCTCCTAAAAGAAAGAACAAGGTGCCACCCACTACTTTTGGGGTAGGCACAAGGCAGATGTTTCTCCAAGCTGAGGTCTAGGACACCAGTTGCTCGGTGCAACAACCTCAGAGGATTTTGGAGGCTGAAAATTAGCAAAGGGTATTTCTCCTGTTAAATATTTGCTGGAGTGTGGCCAGAGAAGGGCAAGGAAGGTGGGGAAGGGTCTAGAGCACAAG